>JAODAL010013131.1:0-92478 GCA_025379985.1 Phyllomedusa bahiana
ATTTGGGCGGAACCAAAACTGGTTGGGTTAATTTGTATGGGAGGTTAGCCCTTGGGGAAGGCCCTTTGTCCCACCCCCAAAGGTTTTTGAATCCCATTCTTCATGAACCCCCGAATATTTTTTCCCGGGGGGGTTTTTCAAACCGCCGGGGGACCGCAAAACTTTTACATGTTCATTTTTTCCCCCGGGTTTTTAGACAAAAATTTAACGGGGATCTATGTAAACCGCTCAAAACGGGGCCCGGGCTTTTTTTTTTGCCGTGGTTTTTGGCGGGTTTTGAGGGGTTTTGTTTTTTTACAAAAAAAAAAGTGAAAAAAAAATCCCACCTAATTGGGGATTTTTTGGAGGTCCTTTGACTTTTTTTTTAAAGGAAAGGGTCCGCACATTTTTTTTACTTCCGTCTGGATGGAAGAGGAGCACCACCATCCACCGAAAAAGTACCCCCCAGGGACATGGATGTCACACACTGATCTCCGGGGTAGTGTCATTTGAAAAAAAGGGGGTCTATGACCTTTTTTTAGCCTAAATTAAGCACTTTGGGGACTTTTTGAAGCCTTTTCTAAG
Organism: Phyllomedusa bahiana; assembly: GCA_025379985.1. Classification (NCBI taxonomy): domain Eukaryota; kingdom Metazoa; phylum Chordata; class Amphibia; order Anura; family Hylidae; genus Phyllomedusa; species Phyllomedusa bahiana. The sequence continues at coordinate 565 of JAODAL010013131.1, forward strand.
CAAATTGTTCCTTTTTTTAGGCTTTTTGGTGAAAAATTTACAGATTTAAAAATTGTCTGTAAATAGTCAAAACAACCCTGGGAACATAGAAATCCCTGTTTGGGGACCCCCGGTCCCACAGATCTTGCTGTGTGGCTCCTGCTGAACATACAAAATAGAATAAAAAGTAAAGAAGAACAAAACATTTAAATTGTTGTTAGGAAAATTTTAATAAAAAAATGGACAACATCCAGCGTTTTCACGTCGAAAATACTTTCCCCCATAGAAATAATGGAGAATTTTTTTCCGACCAAAACCTTGAAAAAACGTTGAAAATCGCTCACAAGTGTGGACGTTTTGAAATTTAAATTTCCCGGGGAGGGATTGCGCCAAAATTTCCCCCTAAAGAATCCGGGGGAAAAGCTTTTTTTTTCACCATTCAAAAAAAAATTCCCCACATAAAATGTTTTCCAAGTCCGTATTAATTACACTAATTTAACATCAAAAAACCATGATGATGTTGCCCAGATTTTTATTAAACTTTTTTCCATAACAAAAATTTTAAGTGTATTTGGGGCTTGCTACTTTAATCAATTCAATATTTTAAAACAAAATCATTACAGCACAGGTATTTTTTGGAAACCTTTGTCCCCCAAAGCAGGATTTTTGCTTTTTTATTTATTTTTTTTTTTTTTTTTCTTCTTTTTTTTCCCACAGGTACATGCCCCCCCAGATTGGGGGACAAGTCGGCCCCCCGGGGTTTACAGTAACCGAACCTAAAAACGCCGCTTTTTTTAGGTCTGCGAGGTCTGTACCCGGGAAATGGAGCGGCATGATGCCCACACGCAGGGGTCATCCGTTTAAATTTTTATTATATTACTATTGTTTTTATAGTCAATGTCATGTGTTTTGATTTTTTTACACGGCCTTCCCACACTGCCAAATGTGGCGCCGCCACTTCAAAAACTTTGTCTTTAAAAAAGGTGCCCTTCGGTTGTGTCCTCATGTGGTCGCAGCAAAGTCCCCTTTAAAAAACTGACATTGTGGTGACAGGTGATCAAAAGAAATGGGGAAACCCAGAGAAAAAAATTCTTCCATCCCCCTTAAAAATTTTAACCCCTCAAATTTCTTCCAAGTTGAGGAGTCACTAAACTTGGAAAAGGGCGTACCGCTTCGTAAAGTGCACGTAAAGGGGAAACAAAAGGGGCCCTCCCCCTCCCATCGCCCAAAATTTTCACATGGGGATGAGAAAAGTTCATCTTATCGCAGGGGGAAACTCCGCCGTAAGTACTTTTTTAACTGAATGTCTCGCACATTACAAAAATAATTTTTAATTTTTTGTTTTTTGTTTACTCCTAGGCATCGGGCAATGCGCTCGTCCCACCGGGGATTCCCCCCAAGATTGGTGAACCAGCAGGGGGAGAGTAGCCCATCCCCTTCACAAGTCCAAGCCATAGAAGAAGGGCAGGGGGGAAGAAAGCTCCCGGGGACCTTCAGGAGGGGGGCACACCTCCGGGGAAGAACATCGGGTGCGCCTCAAACGGCCACCCCGGAACCGCCCCCACACAGCGTCCCGGGTTTCCCCCCCCCGTATGTCTTCCAAAGAGGGGGAAAATAAAAAACCCGCGTAGGGGGGGAAAAAGATAGGAGGGAGAGAGCAAAACTCTGTCCTTCATACGGGGGGTCACCGGCAAGACATCGGGGCCATTTTGCAAGAGATCTTGCGGGTCGCTGCCACAACCCTTTGTCCCACGTCACACGAGTTCAAAAATGTTCTGTTTCGCCGGGGGGCACTTTTTTAATCACCCCGGGCCCCTCCAGGATTGGTGGGATAATTTGTCCTGGGTGGTTACCTTTGGGGGGAAATGCCGGGGGGGTTTTCGCCTCTTCCACCAGCACTTAGAGAGAGTATTTGGCGAAATTTGGGCCCTTGAAACCCCTCTTTTTTGTTACCCCCACCCGCCTGTTTTGCCCAAATTTTTTCCCGTCCTCCACCACCACCACCACCCAATCAACCCCTTACCACCCCACTCCCCCCAACTGTGGGGGACCCACACGAAATAGGGTCCCCCAAAACCCAACAGTGGGGGACCCAAAATGCCCACCCCCACAACCAGTCACCACCACCAACAACCTCCCATTTGTTTTTTGTCATTTGTCCTCCCCCCTATTACCCGTTTGAATGATTTACTTTTTTTTTGTGTTAGTGGTTTTTAAGGGCAATTTGCCCAAGACCCCGTTGACATTCCGTTTTTTTAATTTAAAATTGGTTTATTTATGTTTTTTTTAAGTTAAATGTGTTTTAAAGAAAAAATTTTTATTTTATAAAAAATTTTAAAGTTGGCGGGGTTTTAAGTTTTGTAATGGGTGGGGTGGGGGGGGGAATTGATTTTGGGAAAATTTTATAATTATTTTTACATAAAAATTTGTTTACAAATTAAAAGTTGTTGTTTCCCTTTTTTTTGCTTTTAAACAAATGTATTTTTTTATTTAAACCCAAAATATAGTGAATATATTTAATATTTGTCAATTAATATCTATAGGGATTACATCCTATGTAATTTCCTATATAGAAATTAATTTTACCCAAAAATAATTTTTTTAGGTGTCAGACATCCGCTCAGACAATTCAAAGATGGCCCCCCCCGGAAAAAACAGGGGGTGACCCTGGGTGGGGAAAATAAATCACTGTTTCTTTTCCCCCCAAACAGGCATAAATTTTGCACTGATACATAGTCAGCTTGAGAAAAAGTCCAAAAAAAATCCAAAAACCGTGGAAAATGACAAAAAAAGGGGAAACCCCTTGGGGATAAAGGGCAAAAACCGCCGGTATCTGCCCTGTTTTGCGCCCTCCCCCGCGGCCGGGGGGGGGGGGGGGGCGGTTTTCTCTCTCCGGATGAGCGAGAAGAGCCCCCCCCCCTCCCATTGAAAACAGATTTCCTCCCCAAAAAAGGCGGGAAGGGAAAGGTTCCTTCTCAATGTTTTGGGGGACCCCCGGGGGCCCCGCACGGGTTTTCCCAAGGCACAATTGTGCTATTTTCGCGGTTTTTCAGGGGGGTCTGAAAAACCGAAAAACCGGCTGAAAAAAAGTCCCAAAACCCTTGCCCTAGGGCATGCCCTTAGGGCTAGTTTACACGGGTTATTGCCGGTAATTGCGGGGGGGGATTTCGCCCCGCAATTTTCCCCCCTGCCGTGCAGCGGGGGGGGGGGCCAGCCCCGCGGCCCCCGCTCATTGTTCACGGGGCGTACACCCGTAAATAATTTTTGGCATTCCTTTCTCCCCCCCCCCGGGGTATTCGCTGAGCGGGGGGAAGAGACGGAATCCATAGTTCTCTATGAGAACTGTGGAATTATCGTAATTTTCAAGGACGATTTCAGCCGTACTGCAGCGCAAATACGGTGCGCAATATGGCTGAAATCAGTGCCCAAATCAGCCATGTGAATAAGCCCTAACAGAGAATGTTTTACACCTAATTTACTAATACTCCACCCCTCACGGAGGTTGAATAGACGAGCGCCGGGGACTGCCTCACGGAGCAGAGAGCTGGGATTTCTTTCTTTTGAGATCTTATATATATTTCCTTAATTTAAATGATCCACTTTTTCAAACAATTTAAATCGATTTATACATCTTTGATATTTCTTTTATTAAATAAATAATTTTATAGACAATTCTTTTTTATTATTGTACTGTTATAACAGTAGACCTAGAGCACATTTTGCCCCATTCCAATAAGTTCTAGCTTCACTTCACCTCCTCCGACTCAGGTAGACCAAATTGAATTTGGTCTGCCTGTGGGAGCTGTAATGCACCTCACTTTGCCGAACATCATTCATACATGCATCGGCGTATTCGAATGTGGTGCGTCCCACCCCAGAACGCCCCCAGCACGCCCACTGCACGCCCCTTCATGTTCGGCGCCTTCCGACGTGGCCAAGCTTGCGCCTGGCAGCGTATTTGAGCGTCTGCCGGCGGAGCCGGCACCGTGAGGCGCAGTATACGCCTGAAAACAGGCAGAATGCCCGATCATACATGTCGCCCTTTATTTTTCTTTTATCTCCCATTCTACTAAATTAACCGCAAAAAGCTTTTCTCCTTATGAATTGGCATAAACTGGTCCGTATACAATTGTGTACATAACATTTAAATAGATCCATTCTGGTGGTGTCCCCATCATTCTAATGTTTATGGGTAGTCAAACTTAATACTATAGGCAGTCCCTGGGTTACAAACGGGATAGGGACTGTAGGTTTGTTCTTAAAGGGGTTGTCTCATCCCAAAGTTTCATAGGATGCATGAATGAAATAATACTGCTTTGCTCTGTCACTTCCTGGTCAAGCTGTCTGTAATTAGCATATGAGCTCCTTGTATTCAGACTTCTCTGTTTATTAGCTAAATTACCTTATTTGAGGTCTAAGTCTAGCTTCTGCGCTAATGTAAACAGTAATTACAGTCTTTTGTCTGAAAGATCAGATAACACACAAGCTCTCACACTGCTGGCAGTGACCTGTGTGATGATGTCACTCCCTGCTATTAGATAGAACAAACAGCAGGGGAGAAAGCGTACACAGGTCGGTCACTTGGGAAACCTGAGAGCACTCAGAAGGTGATAAAATAATTTGTAGCTCCTTAACAAAAAAAGATGAACAAAGCAATATATTTGGAAAACATCTTCATTTAGTGTTCCCTACATTTTGAAAGTTATTCTTTGTAGTGAGACAACCCCTTTAAGTTGAATTTGTATGTAAGTTGGAGCAGGTATATTTATTAAATGTAACTCTAGTACAAAAGTTTTTTTTGTATTGCATAGTGCAGGGAAGGGTTTTTACGTTTGTTTTGCTGGCTATGCCCTTGTTAAGAAGATTTCACCTCATTTTCACCTCATGTGCTGCTGTGGCATGCTGGAACTTGTTGTTCCACTGCTGCTATCTGCTGTAGAACATGAGACTACAAGTGGCAGCATTCCCCATAAGTCTCCATTTGTAACTAGGGGACAGATGTAAGATGAGGACTGCCTGTATAGATAAAAATAGAGTGGACAGGTTAAATTGCTTCCAGAAATCCTTTTTTTTGTCCAGAAATAGCTGGCATCAGTAATGTTTGATAGCTCATTCCCATAAAGGCACTTCTTTTCACATAAATTTTTTTCAAGATTTTTAAATGCTTATAAAAACAATATACATTTTTAGTCATTTACAGTGGTGCTTTTTTATAAGCATTTTTGGTAGTTCTTTTTTTGTACAGGTGTTTTTTTCCAATGTTTTGAAATCCTACTAGAACTCTATGGAAAAAATGTAGAGGGAAAAAACACCCCACCTGGGGAACACTTGTTGTTTTTTTGTTTTTTTTTAAATGCCACTTTCCCCTAAAAATTTGTTGCCAAAATGTAGACTTTTTAGTGTTTTGCTATATACTTTAAAGGAACATCCGACCATAGGATTTTTTGAAGTAAAAAAGTGCATTAGAAAACATCAACGAAAATTCCACAAAAAACGTGCTAAAAAGCCTAAAAGAAACATGTAAATCTATCAAATACATTAATTATCAATTTAATTGGCGCTTTGGAAATTTCTGCTTTTCTTATTAACTCTCAATAAATTTATAGCCAGATGTTAATGTTGGAATTATGTATAGATATGTTCACAGCTGCTTAGAAAATCAGGTTTTGCTTTGAATTTATTCCTATGTGAAAAAAATCCATCCAACAAAGCAAAGGATCATGCATAATCAATTTTTTAATTCCTGGGATAAAATGTTGTATACTAAATTAAAAAATGCAAATTTTAGATGTTACATAGTTTGTAAGCCAAAAAATTACAGACGTCCATACAGTTCTGCCTATTGTGCTATAGTTTTGATCCAGAGGAAGGCAAAAACTCCCATGAGGTAGAAGCCAATTGTCTTCATCTTAGGGGAAAAAAATTCCTTCCCGACTACAATTTGACAATCAGAATAAATCCCTGGATCAATGACCCTTCTCCAGAATCTTAGTCGGTATAACTTGTTATATTATTCACACTAAAAATGATCCTGCCCCTTTTAACTTTTGTTGGGAATTCTCCAAAACAGTTCCTTGGGCAGAGTTTTTCCACAGTTCATGTTTCTTAATAAAGAATCCCTTTCTACGTTGTGTAGAAACCTTCTTCTTCAAGCGTAAGGATCCCCTCTTTTTTCCAGATACGTCCGGGTGTGCATCTAGCCCCTTTTAAAAAAACCCCATAATTCTATTTGCTTGGCGGGGTTTCCTGACCGGGCTGTACTATTAAATCTACTGTCCCATAGGTTCCCAAGCCCTTTTCCCCAGTCATTTTAATCGGGTTTTTCCTTTTTAAACCAGTAATCTGGAATGGGTTTTTTATCCCATTCAAAACCCCTTGCATTTATTGTGTTAAAACCTCACCCGTTTTTCTGCCAGGCCTCCTACCTACCCAGATCTTTTGAACAAAAATTTTCCCTCTTTTGTTTTGATTATTTACAGAGTTTGAATCATCTCAAAGTTGATATTCATGGGGAATACTGTACATGAGTGAGATCATTAATAAATATATTGAATAGGGCTCAATACTGAACCCTGTGGTACTCCTCTAGTAACAGGGATCGTTGAGTATGTCCCATAATTTTTCCACCCTTTTTTTTATCACGACCTTTTTCTTACCCACTTGCAAAAATTTTCCCCCAAGTCAAGCTTCCATTTAATTTCCCAAACCTTTTTATGTGGCACCGTATTAATTGCTTTTAAAAATCTAGATTTTTGACCCCCAGTGCCTCACCCCGCCCAGTCTAGCACTGACTTCCTAAGAAGTGAGAGTTTAGTTGAAGGACCGATCCTTCTGAACCCTTTCTGGAAGGGCGTTTTACTTTTATTTTAGTGAGATAACCAGGATGCATTCTGAGAAAACCTTCAAACATTTTCCCAAAAAATTACGGCCTATATTTTCCCCAGGATCACTTTTTGACCCTTTTGAATTTGGCACATTTTTGGGCTAGCGTCAAAAAATTTGCAAATCCCCAGTTATATGCAGTCCATAATTTTAAAGAAGGGGGGCCTGTGTTCCATATTTTAAATTCCCTTAGGACCCGGGGGTTTCACAGGCGGGGGTTTTTGTCTTTTTTAATCAGTTTCAAAACAGAAAAAGTAAAAAGTGTGAACCAAAGCCCATAGCCGTCTCCCAATAAATTTAAAATTTTGTTCTTTTCTAGTTTGTAGAAAAGAAAACCCTTTAAAGGGGTTTCTACTACATTGTTCATTCATCTCACCCTGTTTTTCTGGTTTAAAATTTTGAATTTGGGGCGTTTTTTAACTGGTTTCCCCACTAGGCTGCATTAGAAGCCGGTCTGTGATAGAAACCAGTGCTGGGAGCCATCAGGAGAGATGTGCTGTAGCAACCTGAGGGCTGATGCAGCCTGTGAAAAGAGGATTTATGTGGGAAAAGTGGGACTTTGTTAAGGGACACATATTAAAAAGTGACTTTTTTTTGAAAGATCTTTAACAAAAAAGCAATCATTTTAGTGAGAAACCCCTTTTAATTATTGGGCAAAAAATTACTTACGGGGCCCTGCATGGCTAGGGTCCCCCAATAGTCCCCCTGATGCTTCGCCAATGTCCTCCGGATTCCCGACATTTTTTCGGCTATTGGTGGGTAGATCCAAAGCGGGACTATCGGCCAAATGAAAGCCATATTACGGCTTCTCCATGGCCGCACTGTGTATTTCTGCCATTAATGGGACCCCGAGGATTTTTCGTCCCATGCCCTGTGGTTGTCTTGGTTGCCAGTTATTGGGTTGCCGATCCTATGGTCCTCATCCTTAGGATTACTTCAGGCAAATCCAATTATGTAATGAATTCAACGAATCTTTAAAAAGGGTTTCCAGTATAAAAAAAACTAGATTGGAAAGCAAAGTATACGGGCGCCCTGTTGTGGCCCAGAAACCGCCCCCCTTTTAAAGCTTAAGCCCGCTCTAGTGCGGCGAATTGGGCAACGAATTAGCTGACACATAGTGGATGGGCTTCCCAGCCATGTTGTCTATTCCTACCTTTTGATAGTATGAGGATGGTTCTACACGTAGCATTTGTGGGAAATTTTTCCTGCATTTTTTTTTTTCAGTGATCAGTGTCAGATATTTGTAAAAATATCACATAATCAAGTCCCCTAGACTTAAAGTAATACCATAGTAGAAAAATAAAATTTTAAAATATTATAAAGAGTCAATATAATTCCATTTTTTTCAACATAAAAAAATCACCTTATATATGAAAACATCCCATAATTAAGAACTCTAGGAGAAATAAAGTAATACAGTAGTAAAAAAAATAACATTTTAACACATAATAAAAAGTATCATTCATAATATCATACATAAAATAAACAAAAATATCAAATTATTTATCCTGCTCAGTGAACACCAAATTTGCTGTTTCTTTTCATTATCTGATATCTACCAACAATAGAATCAAAAAGACATATCAAAAGTTTGCTTCACAACATAAAAAAGGCCTCCCTCTAGTCCATGGACAGGAAAGTAAAAAAGTTAGTAGTCTGAATTTGGCAAATTTTGTATGCACAGGTTTTAATTTTTGTAAAAATAGTAAAACAAACAAATATTATACTGACCTGAAGAATACTGACCTGACCTGAAATCTACATGTTATTTGGTTTCTTAATATATTATATTGTACATTAATTGGTACTATTTAAAAATATAACTTGTTGTGCAAAAAAACATGCACTTACAGGGGTTGTCTCACTACATTGATTCACCTCACCTGTTTTCTTGGTTTCACTTTTAATTCAGGGGGGTTTTTGTTTATGGCTTCTAAAAAGTTGCGTAGAAGCCAGGGCTGTATATAGCAACAAGTGCGGCACCTATTGGAAAGATCAAACAGGGCTGGCTATAGCGACCCCGAGGAGCTGATGTGCCTCAAGAGGGGAAAAACTCAGAATAGGTAGGACACTGCTAAAAACAATATTGCAAAAGTGAATTGTTTTTTACAAGATCTTTAACATAAAAATCAATCCTTGTAGTGAGACAACCCCTTTAAACAGCTGTATTGACGGGAAAAAAAATAGCCCATGGAAGGTGGGGATGAAAAAGTAAAAACGCTCCGGCCAACAAAGCTGTATCAGGAATGGTTTAATTGCACAACTAAAGGGGTTGTCTCACTACAAGGATTGCTTTTTATGTTAAAGATCTTGCAAGAACAAGTACTTTTTTTATGTGTCCAATAACGTTTCCTACCTATTTTCCCAGATATCCCCTCTTGTATGGGGTGCATCCGTCCTCAGGGCACTATATACAGACCTGTTCAATCTCTCATGATAGGCTGCCAGACTGGTTGTATCACAGACCTGGCTTTACGCAGCCCCAGGAAAGCCCGTAAACACCCCCTGAATTCAAAAATGAAACCAAAAAAAAACGGACTGTTTTGGGAACGTGAAAAAAATGTAGTGATCAATCCCCTTTTTTATTTGCCTGTATGATTGTAGAGGAAGAATCTTCTACATCATTATATTTTTATTTCTTCTTCTATACCAAAAACGTAATAAATAATGGCTTAAACTAGTATAAAAAATAACATTTATACAGTATAACATAATAACCTCTTCCACAAAGCCCACTATGGGGTGTCTATAATTAGGGATAAAATATAACTTTCGTGTTCTCATTTCGCCCCGTGATTGTCCAACAAGATTGTATCATTTATTTGCTGCTCACAAAGTAAAATATTTCACCGGATTTATGTAGAAAGGTAACTTTGCCCTATAAAACTATGTACAAGCTATTGCCTTCTCTTTATTGCCGAGAACATGAGTGTGGCCAATGTATTTATTCAGTGAGGGTGCGGGCGTGGCACGGAGATTTGCTAAATCTTCCTTCACTTCCACCCACCTAGCTTTTTATGAGCAAACAGCCTCCAGTGAGGGAGGAATGGTTATCTCACACTTTTTTACATATTTTCTGTGGATCTTTAGGTTACCTTAGGGCAATTTTTGCACAAACATATTTTTACCAGTTTCTACGACAATTTGGTTTGTCTTACTTCATTCATGCTTCAGCTTTGAGGGCAATTTTTTTTCCCAAAATTTATTGAACAATCAACACATAGGTATATAGACTCCCCAGTAGGTAGGTTTATAGACCTCCTATTGACTAGAAAGGTATATAGACTCCCAGTAGGTAGACAGGTATATAGGCCCCAGTAGGTAGACAGGTATATAGGCCCCAGTAGGTAGGTATAGAGGCCCGCCCTTGTAGGTAGTTGGTATTTAGACCCCCTAGTAGGTAGCTAGATATATAGGTCCCCCTAGAAGTTAGATATATAGACTCCTAGTAGAAATATATGTATATAGGCCCTTGTAGGTAGGTGGGTAGGTATAGAGGACCCCAACAGGTAGGTAGATACTATCAGGCCGCCCCAGTAGGTAGTTATATAAGGCTCCCACTAGTAGGTAACTATATAGACCCCCAAGTAGAAAGGTATATAGACCTACATGTAGGTTGGTATAAAAGCCTCCCTTTAAGTAGGTAGTAAGTATATAAACACTTAGTAGGTAGGTATATAGGCTCCCATGTAGGTAGGTATATAGGCCTCCTATAGGTATATAATTCCCCATGTCGGTATATAGGCCCCTTGTAAGTAGGGAGGTTTAAAAGTCCTCACTAGGTAGGTATAGAAAACCCTTGTAAGTAGGTAGCTATAGAAACCCCCTGTAATAGTTTCTCCATCCTAAATATAATAGCCCCCCTCTAACTGATTAAAATAAGATACTCATCTCTCCCTGTTCCTCCACTTAACTACTAACTCTGGGAGCTTGTATCTGGCGTGGGCGGCTTGACATCATCACACCATCTACACCAGGACATTGCTCTTGGTGGCCCTTAGGCAAGAACCCTAAGTCAGGCGGCCTTAAAGGGGTTGTCTCACTACAAGGTTTGCTTTTTATGTTAAAGGTCTTGCAAAAACAAGTCACTTTGCAATGTGTCCATTAACAGTGTCCTACCTATTCTGAGATTTCCCCTCTTGTATGGGCTGCATCAGCTCCTCAGGTCGCTATAGCGACAGACCTGTTTGGTCTCTCATGATAGGCTGCCAGCGCTGGTTTCTATAGCTACAGACCTGTTTGATCTATCCTGATAGGCTGCTAGCGCTGGTTGCTATAGCTACAGACCTGGCTTCTACTGCAGCCTAGTGGAAGCCAGTAAACACACCCCTGAGATCAAAGTGAAACCAAGAAAACAGGACTAAGGTAAGATGAATCAATGTAGTGAGACAACCCCTTTAAGCTTGTATCCTAGAAGACACATTGGTGCAAAAGGTGTGATAACATCACTACATCACATGTGCGCCAATTACACCTGTAGGTCATAGGTTTTGCTTCTACTGCAGGCTTAAGAACAACCTCTGCTGATGCTGAGGGTTCGGTCTAAGCCTGAATCCTGGTGGCCCAATGAGAATCTGCCCATTAGGGCAGACTGCCAGCCTAGACCTGCTACTTACATCTTTCCAGCACCATGCAGCTTCTGTGTTCTTCAGGCAGCCTAAATTTCCTGCTGGTTCTATGCTGCCCCTTAGTGCATGCATTGGTTCTTGTGAATTTAAAGGGCCAGCTCACATTGCTTATATGTTCCCCTCCAATGGTAGCACATTACCTCTCCCTTTAGCCTTGCCTGATCTCAGGTGTTACTTTAGAGTTGATATTACATGTATCTATCTACTGGTTCTAACCTCAGTCATTCCTTTCACCACACTTCATATCTATTACCTACAACCTTATCCTGAGGTTTGCCTGCCTTACAACGCTATTCTGCCCCTTCTCTATTGTGTTTCAGACATCAGCTATTGCCATTTGACGCTACATCGAGGGTCGCAACCTGGGAGTTTTTTGCAATGGAATCCAAACCCCCTTGTGGAGATTGATGATGAAGACCAGGGGTTTCTTAGACTCCATTTATCTGTGTAGCTATACACCGCTTATCACCCAGAAGACTACTACCTACCTCAGGTCAGCCATGACAATCATTAGACAGTCCTCCAATGCTAAAAGTCAAGCTGGTGTTTGCACAAAACATGATAAGATAATATAATAGCACCCTATAGTGCCAAATAATGTATGATATACCAGACTGCAACTACTGAGTGTCCACATAAAAGAGCCCTTAAAGGGAATGTGTCATCAAAAAATGACTTAATGTTTAACTCACATTGTTATTTTAAACACATTTTTTAGGAATTTTTGGTTATGTTTTTTTTTAATTTTTCATATCACTTTCAGTATTTTTTTAATAATTCTTAAGTCCTGCAGTTTTCACTTTGGCCACTAAGCCTAATACTTGTCTGACACTTCCTGTTCTGCTTTTCAGCAGTGTCTGCTCATTATCAGTAAAAGCAGGGTCACACTGAAAGGAGACACCATTGTGTACAGATAACACAGAATCCACCAGTCACAAGAGGAGATGTCACCGCTCCCCCTCTCCCCTCCCTGCACAGTGAAAACTCTCCTATACAAGTCTATGGGACAGAATCTGTCTTAAGATTCCTATGGGCATGAAGCGGCTGTAAAGTATCTCTCTGACTGCTGTTAAAGCAGTGCAAGCAAGAATGTCTTCCCCACAATCATATATAGACGGCCGAATTGAGAAATCTACAATCAGGAAATAAGAACGACTGAGAGGAAAAGCATATGGATCAGGGGCTTGATTTAATAAGGAAAAAAAAAAAATTGCTGACAGATTCCCTTTAAGGCAGTGTCCATACAACAATTCCAGCCACATCGCAGCTCTTAGTGGCAATCACATATTAGTGACCATAAAGTAGGACCTTTTATTCTAGCATATAGAGATATATGATTTTGTATATAGAAAACTCCCATGACCATAGAACTATACACGTGTCAAATAGGAAAACTTTGTGTTTATCTACCGTCTTTAATACCATTCAGCTTTACTTGAACCATGTCTAAATCCCTGTAAGACTTTCCATTTAGATCAAGGCAGAGGTGCATCTAGTTCACACAATCGAGAATAATTTTAAAAGGGGTTTTTGGGGCCCCCCCAAACTTCACTCACTTTCCAGCGTCAGTTTTCCCCAACCGTTCTTCTGCACTGGAAGGAGGGTTAAAGAGGTTTTAAAGTGACATGGGTGTATTATTGAGGATTTAGAGGTGAAGATTAGGCTGCCCTCATTTTCTTTATCCTCTTTGATTAGTCTATTCTTGGGAATTCTGTGCAGAGAAGTTAGTTGCAGACACAAGAAAATTCCTTAAACATGGGCCACACACATGGTTACTCCATTGTCCATAATGGTCAGCAGGATAGCAATAGTTTAGCGTTACCATAGGTATCCGTTCAATGAAAGCATATATAAAATGATGCACAGTGTCTAAAGGCCACAAGACTTCAAAATACAACCACTGTCCTAAAATTGACAAAAGCAAAAGTAGCTAAATTTCCAGGAGAGGTGATATGGACGCGCTTTTGCCGGTTTCCCCATACATCTTTGCTTTTACTCAGAGACACAGGCAATACCTTTGTAATCTTACAGAATTTTGGTGATTTTTCGGGACACCCACCAACCCATCATCACTTGTCTTGCAATATCTGTAAATCATTCGTTGGACCAAATCAACCAACCCCAAAGAGTGAATAGGTAATTGTGTGAGCGTTTTTACGCAAAGTTAAATCGGAAAGGGTTTTTTTATGTGATCGAAATTTCCAGTTTTGCGAAAATTTAAGGAAAAAATTTCTGGATCATCTATTAAGATCGCGCCTTTTTCGGCGTTTTCCGTAATTTTGGCGGCCCAGAAAATCAGATTACAGAATAGAGAAGGGTGGATGTGTGTGCGACGTCATGAGGGGGATGTGTATGGTTGCAAATTGGCTGAAAAATCACATGACCTGTTTTACTAGAACGGGTTTTCCCCTTTTCAGCCTCAGTGTCTTCGGTCTCATAGGGATGGGGACCTCGTCTGCCTGGGGCCCAAAAAAGCCAGCGAAATTATTATTTTTTCACAGAGAAACCCTACTTTTAGTGTGATCCTTCCAAATTTTTGTTGATTGAGTTTAAAAGATTTTATGTAGTTAGCTAGGGAATTTTAAAAGCAGCATCACCGCTGTAAATTCACGGCCGGGGGAGGTGGGGGGGGGGGGCCCGGGGGAAACACAGCAACTCTATCTTAAAAAAACACTGGAAAAAGTTCACAGGATTAGTGTAGACATTTAGGGGAATATCTTTATTATTAACAGTTTTGCTATTAAAATTTTTCCCGGATTTTGGGGGCACCTAAATTTTTATATGGATAAAAATCATTTCTAGTAATGCGGTCTCTTTTTAGCTGCAAAAACCCACTTTTATTATCTATACATTTCAGTATGTTTTCATTTTAATTTACCCTTACACCTGTGACTGTTGATATATCCCCCTTGCTTAAAATTCAATCCCAATTTGTTTTCAGCACAGGGGTTTTTTGTTGCCAAAAAAACCGGTATCAACGAAAACATCACAGTTTCGTGTTTTTTTGCTTTTGCGCACCCAGATTGTTCATTACGAGCTCTAGTAAATCTTAAAACAGCAATTCTTTCACCCCAGGGGAATTTAAAAGGTGCAAAAAATACCCCTTTATATATCAAAACATAACAGTTAGTGTTTTTTTGACTTTTGCGCCCCGCTTTGTTCATTGACGCAGCTTCCAGTAAAATCTTTAAAAAAGCAATTCTATAGTCACCACAGGTGAATTGAAAGGTGAAATTCACAGTGAAAAAAAAACCCCAATTTAAAAAAAAAATTTTACTTGTTTTACATAAAAGGTGCCCTTCCAAAATGGAGGGCCCACAGCAAAAACCCAAAATTTTTTTTTCTCTAGAGAGGGAGAGATGCATTCCCCTAAAACTGATATCCCCCAAAAAAAGAGTACTGACCCCAAGGGGGAAAATCGCCCCCTTCGGGGAGTAGTCGCCCCAACAGGACGGCCCCCCCCCTATTGAGAGGCACCTAGGTCAAAACCCCATTTAAGAAATTCCTAAAAGGTTCAGCAAGACTCCCATAGTGCTATAGACACTCTAGGAGAGACAAATTTATCCCATAAAAAACATTTTTTAGTCAAAAGCACAAAAAAAACCCCAAAAAAAAACGTTCTGTTTGTTTGATTCAAAACCCGTGTGATTTGTTCAAGACCCAAATGAATTGAATTGAAAGGTGCAAAAAATGCCGTGTATTATACAAAAACATAACAGATACGTGTTTTTTTACTTTTGCGCACCCAGCTTTGTTAATTGACGCAGCACCACGTAAATCTTAAAAAAGAATTTTTTTTATCACCCCAAAGGTGATTGAAAGGGTTTTGTGATTTTATAACTAAGGTGTTGCCTAAAATGTAGCAGTACCATTTGATGTTGTGGAAGTTAATTTCGCTTTCCGCTTTTTTGGGGGGTTAAAAAGAAAGGGGTTGTTTGCTCTCCCCTAGATTTAAGGTAATCCTCATAATCGATCCACTATCGAAAAACCTTATCGATAGCGGCCCACATGACACGCTCGATCTCGTAGCCAACGCAATCGTCAAAACCCAAGATAATTTGTGTACATGTCAAAAATGAAGACAATCCTGATTGCAGGCAATTTTTTTTTATAGATAGGCCAAATGTAGAACGCCCCCTGACCAATGGTTGGTGAAATATCATTAAAGATGTACTTATCATGGAGGTAGACCCTGTAGCTGCTATAGAGCCTTTGAAGAAAAAGGGCAAAGTCTTGTTAACTCTATTTCATTTTGAACTGGTTGAAGGGGCTTGGGTTTGACTTCCCTGCTCGTTTGTAAAACCCAAGGGGGTGGAGAATCGGGGAAAGAATGGAGGTAGAAACAAAAAACTAGGCCCTTTGAAACCTTCAAGGAGCCCAACTGAGGGTCCACCTCTGTTCTGTGTCAATAACTGGACATCAGCATGTCTTCATAAACTCTTCTTGTGACAATATGATTGGAAGCACACTACTTCCCTCATCCAGAGTCTGTTTGCTGGCGAGATTTGGGTCTACAATTAATAAAAGCAAAATATAACATAAATAGTGTGTCAAGCAAAAGGGTAACAATGTTTTGAACTTTTAGGCTCCATATCTCACCACCCACTACAGCTTTGAATGTGAGGCTACCATCATTTTATAGACAATCATCTTGGCTATCTCTACATAAATTTGACTTACAGATCAATATTGGCATATTCTAAAAGAGTTTGTCTCTCATAATACAATTCCTTTAATGGTGTAAAAGTTATAGGAAACAAGCAGCACCACCATACTACATAGCATATGATACCTTCTGATATCCTCCAGGGTGTATAGCTCAATAAAACGGCCCAAAAACTAAGACTTTTTTTTTCATTATTTTTTATTAGCTACATTGCCAAGAAAAAGGGTAACAATGTTTTAAACTTTTAACTTTCAGGCTTCATATCACCATGATCCACTACAGCTTTGAACATGAGACTACCAAAATTTTATAGACAATCATTGTGGCTATCTCATACATCCATTTGACTTACTGATATTTAGCATATACTTAGTTATGCAGATTCTGGTCATGTAACTGCATTGTTACTGTTTTGCTCCAACAAAGGTAACGGTTAAGTGGTATTATTGTGTTGGTTGTTGTTAAATCCATATTTGGCCTTCAGCACTGCCTGAATCCTTCTGGGCACTGGAGCAGATACAAGTTTTTCTCAGTCGGAATCTGATCCCGGATCTCTTCTACATGTTTCTAATGTTGGTGCATACTAGTCAACTCGCTTGGGTACGAATACAGCTTTTTCTTCAACTCTACCCACAAGTGTTCAATTGGGTTGAGGTCTGGGGACTGTGGAGGCCAATACAGCAACTCTACTTCATTGTCATTGAACCATTTCTTCTCCAACCTTGACGTCTGCTTCAGGTCATTGTCCTGCTGGACACCATGTCGTCCTTTTCATACCCATAGTACTCGAGTGTATGAAGTAACTCATCTTGTAGGACACTCACATAGAGCTCAGCATTGAGATCAACCTCCATCCTGGTCAAGTCTCCAACATCTTTGGCTGTAAAACATCCCCATATCCTCAGGCGTCCTCCACTGAACCTGACAGTTCCTTCAATTTCTCAATCCGTTCGCCCCTTTTCCCTTGATTCTTCCAAACCCATCAGAGCCCGGTCTATTGACTTTCATCTCATTGCTCTAAATCACCTGTTTACAATCTCCTCCACTTTTCGTACTTTTCTGTAAATCCGAGCCAACACTTCTTATGACGAGATTGAAGCCGAGGCTTCTTCTCCTTTTTTCGGGCCATCGTTCCAGACATGTGTAATGCATGTTGCCCGGTGCTTGTATGATCGTCTGTGATCTCACTCTTATGAAGCCTACGAGCCTCCTCCACTGCTGTATCTGTGGCGTTAGAACTGATAGACCTTGTGATGAGCCGACTTGTTGACTCTGATATTTTGCCCGGACGTCACCTCTTGGCTTTTGAATGGATGGATGGACTTCATTCTATATTATTCCAGCTGTCAGGGCGTCACATAATGCAGTTTGGCAATTTTCTTGGCCCGGAGACGCTATCAATGAGCTGGATGATGCTGCTTCTCTTTTCTTGGGAAACCTTCTTCATGGCTGCTTGAACCAGTGACCTTTTGTTTGGGAATCAGCCTAATAACACACTGAGCTATTAGGGAATGTGAGAACCGAGTGTAATTTGTAGCAACAAGAAGAAAAAGATTGTCCCACGACCAGGTGCAAAACAGTAACAATGCAGTTACATGACAAGAATCTACAGAACTAAGCAGATGCTAAATAGTTGCAGGTCAACATTATGTATGAGAGCCAAGAGGATTGTCTAGAAAATGATGATGGCCTCACATTTAAAACTTTAGTGGATAGTGGTGATATGGAGCCTGAAAGTTAAAAGTTTAACACATTGTTACCCTTTTGCTTGGCAATGTAGCTTATAAAAAACAATGAAAAAAAATAATGTCTTAGTTTTTGGGCCGCTTTATTGATCTATACGCCATGGAGGATATTAGAAGGTATCATATGTTATGTAGTATGGTGGTGCTGCTTGTTTCCGATAACTTTTACACCATTAAAGCAATTGTATTATGAGAGACAACTCTATTAGAATATGACAATGTTGATCAGCTGATCACAGGATTCCTTCCCATCACCCAGCAAACATCTCACATTTACTGGGGCAGGCTACGGCCAGCCAGGTAATTCCCCTGCAGTAGAAATGTAGTATTACATCTTCATGATACTACTCCTTTAAGATGTGCAGTCAAGCAGTAAGTCAAAAAGATTAGTCACCTGCTGGCAGAACTTCTCTATTACCCTCAAACACATTTAATAGATTTTCATTTGATTTTGTGACCAAATTGGGTGGAATGGAGCAAGGGGCGTAGATATAGGGGGTGCAGTGGTAGCAGTAACTACTGGGTCCGGCAGTCTGAGGGGGCCCAAAAGCTCTTCTGCCACATAGGAAGACACCAGCATTGTAAGTGGCACATGGTAGCTGGAGGACCCATTTCACTTTTTGCACTAGGGTCCCAGAGTTTCAAGTTATGTCTCTGAATGTAGCAAAGTTGCTTATCCAAAATGAGGCCCCTTTGGTGGCTTTACAACCGCTTATGTAAAATTTTAGAGTTTTTTCTTTATTTTAAAGGGTTTTTCTCACCATGCAGCTTCACAGACACAGCCAGCTTTAGAATCACGCATGCTGTTCAGGCAGAGGGCGGATTGAGAGCACTGATTGACAGATCAGGTCTGCTGTTCCGAGCTGTTACACTGACAAAAAGTGTAGTTCTCAGGCTGCAGAGCTCTTAAGAGTGTTTACTTAGCTTAATGCGAAGCTATCAATGCATTACTAGAGTAAATACTCTGCAGGAGGTGACTCACCATGGTCGGAGTGAATGACTGACAGCAGTGTATAACAATTACAGATAAAAGAGAACACTTCACCCACACCCCCAGACCTGAGAACAGGCCGGGTGGAGGAGTTGGCATACTTCTTTCTCCACACCGCAATTACCAGGTCATTCCTCCTGCACCCTCACTTACTTTCCCCTTCTTTGAGGTCCACACCCACAGACTCTTTCCGCCATTTTCCCCCATACCCGGGGTTTTGTACAGACCCCCCCCCCCCCCCCGGCTCACCCCGCCAGTTTCTGGATCATTTTGCTGCCTGGCTCCCTCACTTCCTCTCTACTGAAATACCCACTCTCATCATGGGTGATTTTAACATCCCTATTGATGACCCCATGTCTCCCTCTGCCTCTCCGTTCCTTTCACTAACCTCTTCTCTAGGCCTCTCGCAGTTTACTAACTCTCCCACCCACAAGGATGGGAACTCTCTTGATCTCGTTTTCTGTAACCATTCCTCAATCTCTAACTTTAATAATTCTCACAATCTTATTTCCTTCACTATTTCTAATTCTCACCCATCTCTAGACACACCTGCCCATCTCCTGTTCAGAAATATCCGTTCCATGAACACTCAGAAATTCACAGACACCATACAGTCCTCACTGCCCCCAATCTCCTCCCTCTCCTGCCCTGGCGTCCAAACAATATAATGAAACTCTCTCCACCACCCTGGACACATTGGCACCGCTCACACACCGCATCACTAGAGCCAGACGCCGGCAACCTTGGCACACGCCTTAGACTCGCCATCTGCAGCGATGTTCCAGATGTGTGGAGCGTCTGTGGAAGAAGTCGAAGCTACCTGCAGACTTTCTCCACTAAAAATTTATGCTCAGGACTTATCAAACGGCCCTGCATTGTGCCAAACAAAAATATTTCACCTCCCTCATCTCAACCTTACACAACAACCCTAAACCCCTGTTTGACACCTTCCACTCCCTCCTAAGGCCTAAAGCTCAGGCCCTGGTCACTGACCTCTGTGCTGAAGACCTGGCCACTCATTTCAAAGAGATAATTGACAGAATCTGGCAAAACATCTCATCTCAAACCCCAAGCAGCAACCATCTGGTCCCTCCCAGCACATCCCCCAGCCTACTCTCAGCTCTTGACCCGACGACAGAAGAAGTGTCCAGGCTTCTCTTGACTGCTCGCCCCACCACCTGCTCTAGTGACCCCATTCCCTCCCACCTGGTCCAGTCCATTTCTCCAGCTGTCATCTCTCACATAACTGCAATCTGTAACCTCTCTCTCTCAACTGGGATCTTCCCATCTTCCTTTAAACACGCTGTTATAACTCCTTTACTGAAAAAGCCCTCTCTTGTCCCGTCCTGCGCTGCTAACTATCGACCAGTCTCTAACCTGCCCTTCATCTCCAAACTCCTGGAACGCTTGGTCTACTCTCGTCTAATCCGCTATCTCTCTGCTAACTCTCTTCTTGACCCGCTGCAATCAGGTTTCACCAGTCACCCAACTCCACGGAAAACTGCTTCAACTAAAGTCTCCAATGATCTCCTCACTGCTAAATCTCAGGGCAACTACTCATTTTTGCTTCTTCTGGATCTTCTGCAGCTTTTGCATTGTTCGTCAACCTCTCTCGCATCTCAGCACCATTGGCCTCAGAACACGCCCTCTTGGGTCTCATCTACTTTCTAACCGCTCCTTCAGTGTCTCATTGCAGGTTCTACTCCTCTTCTCCCTTGCTGTTGGGATCCTCAGGATCCGTTCTTGGTCTCTCCTCTTCTCAATCTATACAGCCCCATTGGACCAAGCATCAGCAGATTGGCTTTCAGTACATCTCTACGCTGATGACACCATATTCCCCTTGGATATCGCCCTCTCAACACATGACTGCTGTCATAGCTTCTATACTCATGTCTTATTCAAACCTTACAAAAGACTTATATCCCCATTCTTTAACAGACCTTATAACCTGCCCTTTCTGTTCAGTGTCGCACCACCATTATTCCTAGGCAGCGTGCTCATCTGTCTTGTGGGTTTTACTAGTTCCGATCCGTCTTTCATCCGCTATATCCAGGCCCTTGCCTGCTCGTACCTGCACTCAAGAACATTCTCAGAATCCTCCTTCTCTCACTGTGGAACAACTCAAACTCTCCCTTGTTGCTCTTATTCATTCTCGTCCATATTAACCACTTGCTTATCGGTATCCTCATGTGCAAATTCCCCTCTCAATCGTCCTGAATGCAGAGCCAGGCTCATCTTCTTTCCAGCCCTATATCATGCCTCAACCTGTGTCATTCACTCACTGTGGTGCTATCCAGTAATAGAATACCACCATTAAACTCATCCACTCTCACTCATAAAAGCTCTCCACAGTGCTGCACCATCCTAACATCTTCTCCCTCGTCTCTGTCTTTCCACCCTACCCACTCTCTCCGCTCTGCTGCTGATATCAGGTTACACTCCTCAATCATCCGAACCTCCCATGCCCATCTCCAAGACTTCACACGTGCAGCACCAGTTCTCTGGAACATGCTACCGTGGGCGATTAGGCACATTCACAACCCTCATAGTTTTAAGAGGGCCCTGAGAACACATCTTCTCACTCTGGCCTACCAGAATCCCTAATACTAACCCCCCCACTTCCCTCCTCACACTCCCTAGCGCACTCATCTCATTTTCGGCCTTAACTGTATATAGATGTACTGTTTGGGTGGCAGGTTCATCCGAATTCTACATAAAACAACCCCATATTTATGTCAGGGCCCTCTCACCTTGTGTCTCATCTGTAAGTAGCTTTTCATTGTGCAATGTCTGTCTTTTGTCTGTACCTACACCCTCCAAATTGTAAAGTGCTGCGGAATATGTTGGCGCTATACAAATAAAGATTATTTTTTATTATTATTATTATTTAAACAAAATCTGTTCTGTGGCCACTGTATTTTTTATTTGCTGGACCTTGAGAAGGGACATGCACTGTGGCAAGGTGGAAGTGTCAGATAAAGGTCAACATGAAAAATAAAGTGCATGGCCTGGATATCAAGCCAGACATATGAAAATTCTTTATATCCCTAAACATGAGGTGAATGCACTAAAAAAGTGTTAAAAAGAAGTGTATGCAAATTTCCAGTGCTGAAATCCAGGGTCACTGTTCCTGGGGCAGTTGAGCACCTCAGCTTCCAAACTACTTGGTTAACATAGCGTCAATTAGGAAGCCCTGCGTAACCTAAGAGTAGTTGTTAGGCCAACCTACATGAACCTGATGTTCTACCTTCCTCCATCCATTACCAGTAGCCTTGGCTATTGCCACTGATATGGACAGATGCTACAACTGATTTTAAGGATTGTGAAATGCACATGCATGTGAAGGTCATTTGGAAGGTCACTACTTTGAATTATGAAAGTGAGTTTCCAAAATCCAAGTGTAGCTGGACCTTAAAGCGACTGGACTTGAAAGTGATCTACAAATGTTCCAGCATGTTGTTAAATTGGGCACTTTGTAAAATGAATCTCTGGTTTACAGGAAACACTCAGCCCTCATTTCACTCTTTACTTAATCTGTTTTCCTGTGTCATTTTGAAAAACAAGACAATGGAGGATTTTTATTATGTTTTGCTTCAGTGCATAAATTAAAAGCAATTAAAGTATCTCAAATTATCCAGTTATGTTAATGGATTAATAAGTAACTTATCTCAGACAACAGACATTAACCACATTCCTTTCTTTGACTAAAAAGCACTGGAGATGGACTTCCCATTCAGAAATCTTATTGTTTATTAGGCTAATTACGCTCAAACATTCTTGAAAAGTAGAGTATTTGTATTGCAATAAGCCAGACATGTGCAGACTGGGATTTGCTACAGGCCTCATTACGGCCAGGACTCCATGATTCGATTTTCACATGTGCTAATGCTAAAGGGAATTTGCGATATTGCTGAGAATGTTCTGTTTGCACATATAGGGAGACATGTATGGAACTAGGCGGATCAAAGTGCATTTTCGCATCTATTTTTCACTGTCAAATGTGGCTGAATATACATATATATTTTGTGAGCTTTAGCGGCTCTGGGATCGTGACTTCACTTGTTTCACGGCAGAGCAGAGACTATTCAAAAACAGTGAAAATACAGGCTTCTGTATTTTCTTTAGCAGCAAACAGAAAGTACAACGTGCAAGCATGCACAACACAACACAAAACAACACGCCAGCCCGTCGGCTCTAACTAACAGAGTCACTTACTTCATCTGCAAGTCACCCTGCTGGTTTCCAGCCGGACTCCACCCAAGGCTTGAAGGTACCAGGGGTTGTAACCCCATAGTCAGCTTACTTGCAGACTTTTTATACTCCAGGTAAACCCCGGAGCGGAGTCCAAGGAATGAGCAACCCTCCCTGCTCTATGCTCACTCCAATGAGAGCCGACCCAGGAAATGGATGAATGCCATACTAACATTATTATGCATGATACACATATTGTGTCTCGGACAGTCTAAACGTCGCCACCTATTGAAGTTGGCCTTTCATTCCCCCAATCCTCCTTACCTTGGGGGCATGTTTTTTGGACATTGAAAGGTGCATGCCAGGACACTGGCCGGATGTACACTCCATTGTAACCCCTTTCCTGCTGTTGCCACATTACATATCCCCCCCCCTCTGCTCAGACCCGTGGGGCGGAGCACCTTGTGCCCCCGAAACTATGTACTCTAGATAATGCTTCGCGTTTGCTTGATGAGACCCGGACGGTGTTCAACACAGAACATAAACTCCCTTAGGCCAGAACCCACCGGTCACCCTCGCATTCTTCCTTGTTTTGGGCCATCCATTTCAATGGGGATGGATTCAGTGATCACCCTAAATTGCCTCCCCACCAGATAGTACCTCAGCGCCTCAGATTGCCCATTTCAGAGCCAGACTTTCCCTCGATCTACAATCGAGTAGTTCTTTTCTGCCGCCGACAGCTTCCCGCTGAAGTACCCGACAGGGTCCCTTCCCCATTACCCTTTGGGGACAGGAACTGCACCTAAACCCACCTCTGAGGCATCCGTCCGTACTATGATCCCTTCTGAAATCAGGGGTAACCAGTACAGGTCTCTTACAGAGTACCTCTTAAGTTTTCAGAAAGGCTTGCTCAGCCTCCGGGTTCCACTTTCTAGGGTGGATTTTGCTCCCTTGGTGAGATCTGTGAGAGGGGCAGCTATTGTGGCAAAGGCAGGCACAACCTCCTGTAGTAACCTGCAATGCCCCAGGAAAGGCTCTAACCTGTTTTGCTTGGACACGGTGAGGCCAATTTTGAATGGCCTCCGAGCTTGTCTACCTGGGGTTGATGACTCCCCGGCCAATATTATACCGAGGTAGTGAGCCTCCTCTAGCCCTATTGCGCAACTTCTGTGGGTTGGGGCCGTTAGACCGCGGCCCCTATCGCGTCTAGGACTGCTTGCACCTTAAGCCAGATGCGAATCCCAATCGGCGCTGTAGATCACCACATCATACCAGGTATGCGGCTGCATAGTTTTTTATGCGGCTGCAGGATGAATGTCCATTAACCTCTGAATGGTCGCAGGGGCCCCATTGCAAACCAAAGGGAAGAACGACGTACTGGAATGTCCCTCTGGGGTGGAAAAATGCCCGATTTTCTCTTTGGCCTGATCGTGTGAGGGAACCTGCCAATACCCATTGTGGGTCTAAGGTGGTCATATACCTCGCTGGCCCAACCTCTCGATCAGCTCGTCGACCCTTGGCATGGGGTAGCATCGAATTTGGAGAACTTCATTGTAAACTTGCGAAGCATTACCAAACCGCAAGCTACCATCTGGCTTAGGGATAATCAAGAAGGGGCTGGGACCACCCACTTGGGACCTTCTCTATTACCCCAGGGCTAGCATTTCCTCACTTCTTCTGAAATGCTGCCTCTGGGCTTCTGGCACCCTGTATGTCTCAGCCGCACCTTTTGGCAGGCTCTGTGACAAAGTCATGTTGGATGACATCTGTCGGCCCAGGCAGTTCAGAGAATACCCTCGTTCCTCATGTAAGGGGGGGGAACTCCCGGACCTCCTGTCTCTGGACCTCTACAAGGACTCCGCGATACGGACGGGGGGTAACTCCTTGTTTTGGACTCCCCTTACTCCCCCTTGCAGTCCACCAGGACTTTCTCGGTCCTTCCAGGTTTGATGAGGTTAATATGGTAAAATTTTGTAGGGATTTCTTTTCCCCTGGCTGGAAAACTTGTAATTCCACCTCACTCACCCGTTCACGATCTCATAGGGGCCCGTGCCATTTAGCTAGGAACTTCTCTCTACAGTTGGTACAAGACGAGCAACCCTGTCCCCCGGGCTGAAAAGACCTGACTCTGCGGTCCTGTTGTAAACCCGGCCTGGCTTCCCTGGGCCTGTAGCATGTTCTCCCTTACAATGGGCTAACTGCCGCGATCCGTCCTGCATGTCGCTATATGCTCTATACATTCCTGTATGGGTTTCCTCTTTGCTCCCATGTTTCTCTGGCTATGTCTCAGGAGCCCTCGGGTTTGTCCTCCATAATAGCAGCTCGAATGAGAAACCCCGTGGATGCCTGTGGACTCTCCCGATGGGCAACAAAGAAATAGGCTACAGGTGGTTCCAATCCCTACCATCCTTTCCACTACCTTTTGTTAACATGCCCTTTAAGGTTTATTAAAGCGCTCGCCAACCATCGAGTCTGGGGATGTACACGGAGTGCGCAGGTGGGCAATTTTTAGCAGGCGGCATAGCTCTTTGGTTACCTGGACATAAACGGGTACCCTGATCGTCAGGATCTCCTTGGGATCCCTGTACGTGTGAATAGCGAAACAGCTCCCTAGCTAGCCCCTTTAGAGGAGGTATTTCTGAGGGCTATACTTCAGGGTAGCGGGTGCATAATCCAGTACAACCAAGATTATGCTGTGCCCTCTAGCTGATTTAGAGAGGGGACCGACCAATATCCAATGCCAATCCGCTCAAATGTACCTCCTATAATGGGGAAGAGGAACCAATGGACTCCGGAATGGGGTCTAGGGCATGACCTGACACTCCGGGCAGGACTGACAGAATTCATCCCTGCCTTGTAGATGCCGGGCCAGTAGAATTACGCTCCACCCCTCCCTAGTTTTCTCCGCCCCCAAGTGTCCCCCCAACACATGAGGAATTGTGCCACTCTAAGATCTTACGACATTGTTCGGGTACTACCGAACTGTTCCACCACCTCTGTTGGCATCTTTCTCACCCGTATAATAAATTGTCCCGTACGGCGAAGTGAGGGTGCCAACTCCTCCCCTGGTTCCTGCGGTCTCCCATCATGACCCTTTAACGCTTTCCAAGCGTTACCCAGGTTAGGGTCCCTCACTTGTTCTGTGCCAAAATTCCCCTCTCGAGACTGGCAGGAGGAGAGTTCTAACTCAGAGGGGGTCTCCTCTGTCTCCAGCCAGGACCGACAAGGGAAAAGCACAGGTTTCAACATTACCAACTTTGTTTGGCCACGTCATTTACAGCAGTACATCATTATACATTTCATGAGTTATTATTTCCCCACAGGTCCCAAAACTGCGGTAAGACACAGCCTAATAACTGCGCTGTGAGGTAAACTGGTCACCACGCCACCTCATTTTGGGTGACCCCACAGGCAGTCTCTATTGCCATATGGCAGTGGGGTTATCCCTGGTTCCCCCCTGGATACAAACTACCCCTATCCGGCTGAGAGGAGTTGCTCTGGCTCACCATCGGGCTTGCACAAGGTCACTAAGCCCCCGAGTCCGGAGGGCCTGCACCAAATGTCCATTAGATGGTAACAGAGCACTCTCGTCGGTCCATTCCAGCAGCGACCCTAGTGGAAATATGAACCGGCCGGGCAAACCAGGAGTACGCCTCCCATCCCACATTTCCATGGGTTCCTCCCTGCCCGGGCAACGTGCCGCCACATTCCCCAGTCCTTGGCATCGCCCAGCAGACGTAAGGGTCCGGGCCTTTAGAAACAGGTCCCAGTTTGGGGTAGTGGCCTCTCCCCCTTCCAGTATAACCCTGAACCCCTTTCGGGACGGAGCAGTCTTACCGCGGTTGGAGGTCTGCGGATTCCCCGGGTTGTAGAGCTGCAGGAACTCCTCTGTAGCGCGTACCCGTTCCACAACCGCGACCAATTCGTCCAGCTTTTGGGGGTTCGTGTACCCCACGCACCTCTGGAGCTTGACGGGAAGGCCCCACAAACACGGTCACAGACACTCACGCTCGCACCTGGGCAGGTGTTGGTCTCCGGCGTTAGCCACTTGTTGATAATTGGAACAGGTCGTACATTTGTACCTGGCGGCATGGCCGGATAAACTCCCAGGCTTGTACTCTCTGGGCCTGTACGGCCAGGGTGACCCCGCAGTCGGAGCCAGGATCTCCCCCGCAGTTTGTTGTAGTCCTTGCGTCTTGGACATCGCAGGTCGAAGTAGCCTTCTGCGGTTCGCCCGTGTTAGGAAGGGAGCCTGGACATCCTCCCCACTGGTCCGCCGGCAGTGCTCTTCTCCTGCTATCCCGCTCAAAGGTCCTCAGGTAGGTGCCTCGATGTCTCATCCGCGGACATCTGCCAGGGAACCTAGCACCAAACTGCGGGTGTGGACCGAGCACTTTGTTGTACTTCTGGCCTTGCAGCCAGGGTCTGTAGCTGTTGCTGCCGGTGGTTTACCTGTGTTTTCCTTCACCTGGCTTGGTGGGCCCCCAAAATTAGCGGGGCGATTCTCCAGCTTGCCCCGGATGTCTCTTCGTGCGTTTTCTGGGGGCGGGCCGCCTCAGCTGGAGGAGCGTTGGCTTGAATTACCTTCCCCAAAACCATTTTCCCGCCTCTGCTGCCGTGCGGTAGCGCTTGCACCCAGGGCATACTTTTTCCTCTGTCTCAGAAGAGACTTCCTCTTTTTGCCCAATGCGTCCCTCCACCATGTGTGGCTTTAGCGGTCGGATCGGACTTCACGGTTCAGGCAGAGACAGAGACTATTCCAGGGGAAAAAAACAGGGGTTCTGTATTTTATTTTGCCAAAAGAAAGTACAAAGTGCAAAGGGTGCACAAACAAAACAAAAACAAAAAGCCTGGCCGTCTGGGCTCTAACTAAACAGAGGTCATCTTACTGTCAGTCAGCAAGTCTCACCCTTGCCTGTTTTTCCACAGGACTTCCACCCAAGAGCTTGAAGGTAGCTTGATCACGCCTCCTCCTGCTCCCCGGCCCGCGGGCCCGGCGTGGGCACACCCGGACCCCCCTGTCCGAGTGACCCACCGGGCTCGGGTGCCAAGCCTCTGGCCGCGGGACGTGAGCGGGGGGCCTGCAACTGCCAGGGGGACACACCTAACTTCGCTCCTTTGCCGTACCCGCGTACTCTGCCTGGCCTGTGCGCACGTGCCTGATAGTCCTAGAGGTCGCGCGTTGCGTTCGTTCTCGGATTTCAAGGAGAGCCATCGATCCCCGTTAATTGTCTAAATTCCTGGCTGTGCTTCCTCCTACGTAGAGGTACGTACCCACTAACACTCCTTGCTTGATCTATGGTTGACCTCGTGTGCCTTAGCTAAAGCGGTACCCAAAGAGTGTAGATCTTCGCCTTTCGAGTACCAACCTCTTTGCTTACATTTCTGAGACTCCAGAAACCTCTGCCGCCTGCCCCGACCTTCCTGCTCTGTCCACGACCACGACCTTTGCCGCCTGTCTGACCTGCGCCATGCCACTACCTACGTATTCTCAGGACTACGATTCTGCACCACGCTAGGGCACCTCTGGCTTTGGCCACCGCAAGCAATGGTCACGTCAGGGGGACGACCATGGTAGCCCTCACGCCGCAGCACAATTCATCCCCGCTTTTGCGGCGGGCTCTGGTGAATAACCGGGGGCTACGGTTAGAATTCCGTTTCCCTGTTGTGGGTGTCTGTTAGACTACCATCGCTTGCGTTGGTCCGGCGGATCCACTCACCCCACCCTTTACAAGGTTAGATCCAGCCATGGATCCCGCCAAGGTGTCCTCTGCCAAGGCAATCGCGGGCAACTACGACTGATTGTTGCCCAGCAATCGCAACAAATCTCGCTAGCAACAAGGTAAGCAGTTGGGCCAGCCTCACCGCCATGAAGCGTTTCAGCTTGCTTGCATCCCGCAGCAGTCACCGCCCCCATCTGTGGTGCTCCGTCTACATCTACAGCCCCTTTTGCGCCACCGTGGGACCCACACTTCAGGCTCCCTCTACCACACTGCTTTCCCGTTGATCCCAAAGCTCTGTCCGGGGTTTCGTTACTCCATGCTCAATGCACGTGGGATGCTATGGCGGATCAGTTTTCCCTCGGAGAGGACTAAGGTTGCCGTTTTGTATGTGAGTCTACTTGCTCCGCGGTGTAAGCTCTGGCGTAGGGCAACCCCCTGCTGGGACAACAGAGGCGACCCTTGGCCTGCGGACCTACATACCTTCCTCCGAGAGAATTCCGGCACCGTCTTCGAGAGAGTCCGGCTACGCGCCTCCTCCGCCGAGACAGACCGGCCCTCTTGAGCCTCCTGTCAGTGCGATCTACATGTGGGGTGACTATGCGGTTCAATTCCGTACTCTTGGCTTCGTAGCTCGCATGAACAATGCCGCCCTGACTGCGCTAACCTTCAATGAAAGGGTCTATAGTCCAGCAGGGTAGAAATGACGAGCTTATGGCAGCAAGAACCTCCCGACTCTCCCTAAACGAATTAATACAGTCTATCTACTCGTATTGATGTAAGGTCCGCGGAAGAAGGTCAGGAGGAGCTATCGGAGCCCAAGAAAGAGTACTCTGCACGTCCCAGCGACGGCGATTCCACTGGCTCCAAGTGTTCTCCAGCGATTCGTCCTATTCCACCTCCTCGAAACCTCAGAGTGGAACACCGATGCAAGTGGATCGGCTCACTTGAACGGAGCAAGAACTGAACCGCCGATCGGGCAGAGAAAGCATAGCCTCTACTGATCCAGACCCGACCACTGTCTCGCATAGAGACTGTCCCCTTCCTGTCCTCGCGAGCGTTCGCGGAAACTCCACCATCACCTCGAGGTGCCCGTGGGGAGAGGCGTGCCCTAGGTGCAAGTGTTCCTCTCTTCCTACAGTCTGATGATGAGCCAGTAGAGGTTGACTAGTCTGATTGCGTTCCTTCGTTTCGTGAGTTCTGGTACTTCCTGGGACTTCGTGTGTAAAGGTTGGGGTGGGGGGGGGTGAGGGCGTGGGTGGGGGATTTTCTGGCCGGGAACATCATCTTGTAGCCTCGTATGAGAAACACTTTACCGCATACCTGTAGTCCGGCAGAGAAACCGCTGCTCATCTCTTCATCATTGGGAAGCTCCCTACACTATTTATGGATCCATCTGTGACAGTAACCGACCCGTGAGCTCGTCATGTGGGGCTCTGCATAAAGATAAGATTAGAGTTCCACGATCTGTCCGAGGCTTCCTCGGCTATTCCAACTTGGGGCTTCCCGTGGCTGCAAGCACTCCCCTACTGTCTCGATTGAAGACAGGCGAAGTCTCTGCGTTGGGGAACCAATGCCAGAACCGGAAGGCTGTTCTTTGAGGTACCACACCCGGTCCTACCACTTCTCCTCTCCCGCTGTGTCCAAACCCGTTGCCTGGCCTGCACGCCGAGTACCAGACTTTGAGTGATGTATTCCTCCGAGAATGTAAAGGCCGATTTTGTCTGCGCGACCACATCGCCTTTACGACGCCCTACTGACCCTCTACCAGAAACCATTGCTCTTCCCGGTGAGGATGTCAACCCCTGTCTCGTTGCCTAGACTCAGCCCATGTCCCTACATTTTCTGGAGAAACTGCAGAAAGGATTCATCGTAAGTCCTCCACCCCACCGGATCCGGTGGGTTTTTCTATTCGTAGCAGAAGAAGGATGGTTCTCTCCGTCCGATGACATAGACCTATGAGGGTCTCAACAAGACATCACCGTGAAAAACCGGCTTACCCTCTCTTCCACTGGATCTCGTGAGCTGTCATTGAACGTCACAAGGGGGCAGAGTGTTTTCCAGTTTGGATCTCCGATGGTTGCCTACGACTCATAAGGAATTCGAGAAGGGGACGAATGAGAAAACGGATTCAACACACGAGACGTACATTTCGAATATCTCGTGATGCCTTTTGGGCTATGCAACGCCCCGGCCGATTTCCAGTAGGTTCTTGTCAATGACGTTTTTCCTGGACCTGCTGTATCTACCTGCGTCTAGTTGTATACCTGACGTGATTTTATGATTTTTTTCTCCTGACATACTGTGGACCACTCGAGACAAGTAATCACGTAGGTCCTGCGAGACGCCCTGCGTATCAAACCGTACTTGTAAAGCCAAACTGGAGCAAAGTGTCGCGTTACACCAGGCCAGTGCTTCCTTCCTCTGGCGTACATTGAGTCTCTGCTCAAAGGTCTTCAGATGGGGATCCTGCGAAACTCTCAGCGATCCGAACATGTGGCCCGCTGCCCTGTCGGACTCAGGGCGAATTCAACGCTTTCTAGGATTCGCGCCACTACTACGCCGTAGATTGTGCGCAGTGTTGTATTTTATCCCCACTTTTCTACGGTAAGGAGGACTCCAATTTGGCTGCTCCACCCGGAAGAACGCTAGATTCCTAGATGGCTGTGGGTCCCCATCATTCCGAGGAAGCGTTCTCCCAATTAAATTCTGCTTTCTCCTCCGCACCCAGTTTCTTGGTCCTATACCTGAGGATCCTGAGAGACCCTATCACCTGGAGGTAGTATGCCTCATCGTGGGAGCCAATGGATCTTGCAGTGTCCCTGCAGGGTCCTCACAAGGGGCCCAAAAGTCAAACCGTCACATGCGTTGTCTATATTTCTATATAACTTTCATCCTTTCGCAGACCGAAAACTACCCCAATGGAGATCGCGTGGAGCTGGTTTGTGCCATAAATGGCCCTAGGAGTGAGGTGGCGACATCTGCTGAGGAGCATTTCGACATCCTATTAGACGACTTTGACAGGACCATAAAAAATCTGCAATACCTAAAGAACTGCTCAGCGCCTAAATACTCGCCAGGTAAACCCCGTGGTTTCTCGTTTTCTCTTCTCTTTTTGATTTTTTATAGAGAACATGCACTTTATCCGACGCCGCCGAGAAAAATACAGAGGGCAGCCCTCTCTACGCGTTTCACCTTCGACGTGTACCCCGGGAGAGGAATCCGTGCCTCACACGTCAGCATGATCATCGCTTCCCGGGAATGGACCAGGTGCCCTCGGGAGACTCCGCGTTGTATCTCCCGCGATCGAGCGTTGGTCTCCTCCCAGGCAGAACCAATGTGACGCCCCGCACGTCAGAAGAGAAATTCTGGGTTGGTGGGGGGCATAGCTCTCTTCAGGCTCCGCCATCACCGATTCGAAAATACCTAATGCTCTCATCTGACGTCACTACTGGTGGCCAACGACCATGTCACCAAGACGGTCAAGGACTTTGTACTTTCCTCTTGCACACATGTGCCCAAAAAAGGTTCCTCGCGCCATTTATAGCCGCCTCTGTTCCTCTTGTAGTCCCCTGCCAGTTCCAGAATCTCCATGTTCCACACATAGGCATGGACTTTAACACTGACCCTGTCCCGTTCCTTTTCTGTCTCGGGAAACTACGGGGTCATGCTGATGGTTTTGTCCACTGACCGTTTTTCTAAAGAATGTCCCACTTTGTAGCCGCTGTCCAGGGTCTTTCCATCTACTCCCAAATTAGGCAGATGACTTTTCTACCATCACAATCTTTCCAGTCTAGCATTGCTTTACCTTACCAAACATCCGTCTCCGCGACCGAGCGCGTCCAGTTTGTTCATCTCAAATTCTTGGCGGTGCTCCTGTGTTGTCCGTGTTGTGCAAAGATCAAGCTGGATTTTTCTTCCTCATATCATCCCCTATACAGAATTGACAGGAGTGTTAGAGGTAAACCAAATCCTTGGGGTGAAAGGAGGGGGAGAAGTATAAAATAAAAAAAGGGTATCCCCTACGACACTTCAGTTTATCGCGACGACAGGACTACTGGTCCGAGTTTGCTACCTGTAACTAGTTGGCAGAGTTTTCATCTTATTAATCAATGCGTAGACTCCGACGTCTACTAGCCGGTTCCCTTCCTGGTGGTCCTATGCGGCCGTCACCACTCGCCCTCCTATTGCCCCTGGCTTCCTGCCTCGCGAGAGTGCCCCCCCGAGGACAATCATGTTAAGGGATATCAAGACCATGTATGTGGCGAGAGACCCGACAACCTACTCCAGGCTCTTCCCGTTATGAAGACCCGAGGCTGCAAGAAAGTAGACGCATCCCACTATAACGTTTCCTCCCAGAGTGTGAGTGAGGGTGTTGTGACATGTGTGCTAGGTACATCCGCCTCAATCATTCCCAGTTAGTAAATTGTGATCCAGCGTTTTTCTGGGTACCCTTCAGAAGTTCTGCGACAACTGATAACCCGTGTCCTATGAAACTCTGTCATGCCGTCCATCTCTCCGGGGTCCTAACGCCTTTATGGATCCCTCCTGAAGCCTCTGTGCCTGGAACCTGGATATCTCCCAAGGGCGCTAGCTCAATCTCCGATGCTAAGAATCCCCGGATGATCTTTGAAGGTGAATGGACATCCTGGACATTGAAGACATCGTCAGGGGTATGGCGAGTATTTCTTGTCAATTTGGAGTGGTATTTCGGACCCCCGACAAGGAGGTATCTCCTGGAACCAGAGTCCATATCCTGAATCCAGACCTTATCAGAGAATGCCTTCAGCCTAATAAAGAGGGGGAGACCTAAGGGGGGGGGGTAACTGCACGATCCATGCTCCTGCTGCGTCCCCGGCCACCCGGGGGCCGCGGCTGCACACCGTAGACCGCCACAGTCCGGGGTTGCTCCACCTGGGGTCTGTGGTGGTGATCGGCTTGCGCGGCTGCCGACTCGGGACGAGCCTGGTGAGGGCCTTGAAACGTGCACAGGGACTCACCTAACCTCGCACACCCTGTGCCGTGTCCACGTCCTCTGCGTAGCCGGGGGGCGCTGCAGAGATGCTCTGTGGTCCATAAGGCGCCCGCCTTTTAGCGGAGCGTCGAGTCTCTTCGATAGTGGATTTAAAGGCCAGCGTCCCCCGATAATTGTCTAATTAGCCTGGCGCTTTATCTCCCTACATTAATGGTAAAGTCCCACTAACACTCCTTGTGTAGTCTATTGTTGCCTCGTGCCTTAGGCTAAAGCATTCCCAAAAGGTGTATTCTCGCCTTCTCGTGTACCAACCTCTATGCCTAATCTTTTCTTGACATCCGAACCTCTGCGCCTGCCCCACCTTCCTGCCTGGTCCCACGTGACCACGAGACCTTTGCCCGCCTGATCCTTGACCTCTGGCGTGCCCACGACAACGATTCCCGGACTATAGATTCTGCATCCAACGCTGCAAACAATGCGGCTGCCACCTGTCAAGCAAGTCACGTCAGGGTGGGAGCGACCTGGTATGCCTCACTGCCGTGCAGCAAGTCCATCCCCGCTTTGCGCGGTCTCTGGTGAAAAACTGTGGCTTCGTATAGATTCCGTCCCGTGTTCCGGTGCTGCTTAACTTACCATCGCGTTTGCGTGGTTCCGGCGATCCACTACCCAACCCATAAGTAGCCTGTGTTGTAACCCCCATAGTCAGTCTTACCTTCTGACTGCTTTTATACCCAGGTAAAACCCGGAGGTGGTGAGGTCATGTGGAAGGTTGAGACACCCACCCAGCTCTATGCTCACTGCCCAATTGAAAGTGCCGACCCAGGAAAATGGCTAAAGCCCAGTACTAACAGATTACGCTTGTTTAAACATATATCTGAGATCAAGAGCTAACTTTCGTATCACCTCATATTTGAATTTTGGACCTTTCATCCCCCAAGTTCCCTTCCTTACCTTGGGGGCATGTGATTTGGACAAATGAAAGGTGCATGCCAGGACAGCTGGCCGGGATGTACACTCCATTAGTTACCCCCGTTCCGTGGGCTGTTGTGCCGACGCCTTTTAACAATATAATATATAAATATAATAAATTATATATATAGTAATATATTAATAATAGGTTATATACTATAATAGTATATAATATTATAAAGTAATATATATGTTATTTTGCGTACAAAACGCGGTGGGTCGAAAAGTCTTCAGTCGTTGCTCTCGCCTGTGTTTTGTGCGCATATTGGGAAACTAAAAAAGGTTGTCTTCTACTACAAGAGATTTAGCTGCTTTTTATGTTGAAAAACTTGCAAATACAATGTCACTTTTACAAAAGATGACCATACTAACAGTGTTCCTACCTAATTTTCCTAGATAGATCGCCCTCTTTTATGGCTAGCATCAGCTCCACAGGTCGCATTCGCGTACAGTACCTGGGTTCAGTCACTCATGATACGGCGCTGCCTAGTATGTTTTGCTATAGCTAAAGACAGCTTCTACTGCAGTCTAGTAGAAAGCCAGTAAACAGCACCCCTGAATATCAATGAAATACCCAATAAAACGAGGAGCTTGAGGTAAGATGAGATCAATGTAGTGAAACAACTCATTTAAGTAGCCTACTTTAGGTTCTTGCCTAGAGTGCCCACCAGAGCAATGTCCTTGTGTATATGGTAGTAATGGATGTCAAGCCGCCACTAGCCATAGATACAAGTCTACCAGAATTAGCAGTTAAGAGGAGTGCACAGGATGGAGATATGCAAGATATCTTACATAATAAATGTCCTAGGAGGGGGCTATTCTATATTCAGGATGAGAGTAAACTAAATTAAGTGCATTTAAGTAAATTGCTCCCTAGACATGTCAATAAAGGCAATATGAGTAGTCTTTAATAAAAGAAAATTCAATAGAATCTCATGCTCAGTGAATAGAAGCTACTGATCTTGCTGGTGGAGACCACCAGATCCCCAGCAATACCTGTGCTGTGCCTTCTCTTGCAGGTGTATCGTATGAAAACAAGGGTGAGAGCGTACAACAAAAATACATCAACTTAACGTAGCAAAAATTAAAAATGTAAATATCTGAAATTCAAACGTACAGTGAGTTATTTTTAATGTACAAACTATGTTTAGATTTATCAATATTAAAGTATATTTTATAGTGATGGGACATCTTGTGGTGATATATGGTATTTGTTTATATTAATTTTATATGAATGACAATATTTATTACATTAAAAAAGTTAAAATGTTATATAGTTTATTTTAAAATGATCAGTAAAATTTTCTTTTTTATTATCTTCAAACGTCCTGCAGTGCTCAGTAGACCACTGATTGGAAATAGTGTACAGCTGTACCGAGCAGTGTAATGTGCGCCTAGTTTTGACTGAACCAGCCATCATCTATGGTGTGAGTCTAATACTTACTGCGGTGTGGGTGCTTCACGGCCTCCAGAACTCCCCCTCATTGTTAAAAAGTGTCGAGTCCATACGAACAAGAGCACCTAACACAATGTTTGGCGCATTAGACATCGTACACGAGCTGCACCTTTTGGTGCAGTTTTACACCAATGAAATGGCGACAAAAATAACCCGATCTAAAATACATGTCTCCCATAATGTAATATTCTCTATAAATTATCAAGAGAACCAATTAATACTTTTCATTCAATTGCAAATGTCATAACTAGACATATTACCTAGGGTCACCATAGAAAATAAATCGCAGCACTCACCACGTCTTGCCAACCAATACAAAACAGTTTGTGTAGTGCGGCGATTTAAATATTGAGGACTTACTGCTTCAGTTGAGCTGAGTTCTACCACCATTAATTAAAGGAGACTGGCATCCTGGGATGTGATTGAGATCCATCACATCAACACTGCGATTGTGTCCAGATTCTACACTCCACAGAATGATACACCCGCAATTAATGTTTGGCAAATATTGGCACAATTATCACCATGGAAAGATGGTTTTGCTAGAACAGGAGACTTATGACAGTCCGGTGCCAAAGCATTTATATGCAAAGGCTCTCCCATGCCCTGATGCCTTCCTTTAACTTATAATGGGGTCTGATTCATTTGTTTCCCTTCTGCTGTTACACCGATTTTTAGGGGCAACCAGAAAAAAATAGTGTTGGCATGTGTGCACAATTTTTTATTGACTTGGTAGTGGTTTACTCATCTACAGAGCTACACACAGACATGATCATTTTCTTCTCTCGTAGAATTCTTACAAATGCCTAAGGTGCGTTATCTCTCCATCCAAGTTAGGCCATGGTCTATCTCCCAGTAGGGCATGTCTATTCATATCTAGTAGGCGTATCTTCCCTCCAACTGAAGATTGGTGTACATCATCATTCTTGTGTGAGTCAGTGAATAGAGACAGGGATGTGCTACAGCTCTAGCAGACCTCCTGCAATGTTCTCATGTCTTGCATAGCTGGTCACCGTTCTACCTCCACAATAGCTCCTTGTAACAAGAACACCTGTTATTGGTTTAAGAATGTAGCATGTAGCACATACAGCCTGAACTGATGACACATAATGAGTAGAATGCACCC
The DNA here is from genome assembly GCA_025379985.1 of Phyllomedusa bahiana. Lineage (NCBI taxonomy): Eukaryota > Metazoa > Chordata > Amphibia > Anura > Hylidae > Phyllomedusa > Phyllomedusa bahiana. The sequence goes on from JAODAL010013131.1 coordinate 37,893, forward strand.
CCTGTCTGGGTGCCTTTTTGGGACCCCCTCTGGTTATCAGGACATGTTATATAAGGGGAGCGAGTCCACACAGCAATATGAAAATCTACCACCTGGATTGTTTATTTAAAGAATCTGAACTGTGTATTTTATGGACATCTTATTCTCATCGGTAATTGGGGGACGGCTCTGTTTGCAGATTCCCCATCCCACGCAAACACTGACATGTACATCTCCCGCCCGAAAACTGGCCAGGAGATGTACATGTTCTAAGCTTTTTCAGACCCCAGTGATGTAAAATACCATCCAGCAGAAAATCATTCCTTTTCAAGTGTTACTGTGCTGAATTGGATTTTCTATTAAAGTCTGATCATTCATGAATGAACATATCATTTTACAGTTGTGCTTTTCATATCCGCAAACGCGTCTGCTAAATCTGACTGAAAATCCTGCTGGAGGTTGATTTACCCTATAGGCTGCGTGTTAATGGAGTGTGGAGAGGTTGAATCTAACAGCTAGAGACTCAGTAATTGCCAGTTTCAGTTTCATTTTCACACAGCTTAGTGATGAGTGAGTACAGAGAGTGTAAACAGCCAATCACAGCACAGGAAACCTGTCCTGCACAAAGGGCTGAACTAAATATCAGCGAGAAGTCCAAGTCACGAGGAGCACAAGGGTTTGTTTTCCATCCAGGGTGAACAAAATATCAAACGAGCCACTCACAGTCAAAAGGGTCTTGGCCACAGACCAAGGCTGCAGAAATAGCTCTAGACACTTAAAGATTAGCTAATGTCTGCTAATACAAAAATAATTTAGGTTAACTGAACAAACAATTGCAAATGCTTCTTTTTACTTGTCCCCATCATTACGAGATATGCTCTTTTATAGTGAGAAACCTCATATAAGAAATAGGAGGCTAAGATGGAGCTTCAACAGTATGGTGTGAAGAAGGAGGTCCTATATACTGTTATAGTTGCAGTTAGAGTCCCCAAGTCTTACAGCTATGAACCGAAATACAAAACCTAAAGGGAACTTGTCGCCAATTTTTGCACCATAAAGCACTCTTACTGCAATATAGATGCCAGTCAGATATTACTTTATACCCCTGAGTGCCACAAATCCCCCTTCAGATTGTGACCATGCAGTGGTGGTGAGGCTTGTGAGAGCTAATGAACCCTAAAGCTATGTCTCCAGTCTTGTACTCCTGGCAGGGCTACCCATGGAAACTGATTTAGAAAGTCCTCAATGGCAAAGCAGTAGTAGTATACCTCTCTGAAATGACTGCTGGACATTGGAAGACAAAGCTAGCAAGCAAGCAGTGGGATTCTCCACCAATAGTGGCCCCCATTCTACCCGAATAAAGGTCAATGACCCGTCAAAATCGTGCGGATGTCATCCGTGCCTCAGCTTTCCCATGCTAACAGCATTCACATAGGAGCTCCAATCAAGGGGGGTGCCAGAGTTGGTAATGGTTACCTCAGAAAAAACTTTCACTTGCTGTATACAAATTGATTAGGTTTCCCTGAACATATTTTAAACAAGTAAGTCTTCTTTATTCTCCATCAGATTTCATATACAGAGACATTCTTTTCTGGAAGACTTTGCTATGGATTCTTCATAGAATTTGCACATACATCCACAGCAGAAATTTTCCACCATGTCGGAAAATATCTATGGATTGTTAAAAATGTAGCTATGCAGTACATCACTAGTTACAAGAGCATCATGGTAAAACTTGTTTCGGAGCTGTGAATAGTTTGAAAAGGTGGGCTGCAGGTATTGTAGTACGTTCCCATATTGAATTCACAGCCTTGTGGTAACAGACCAAAGAGTCTTTTACCTGTTTGACAAGTAACAATTAGAGAGTGATAGCTTGCCAAACTGGAATGTGTCTGGGGAGGCCCAACGCCCATTATCTGGTTTACATGTAGGGCAGGTGTGGGCTACAAAGACCGAAATTGGTATGAACATGAACAGAATTCCAAGCTCCAATTGTTTCTTGTAGCCTCGGGTAAAAGGGCTGGGTGGACGAAAATATGTTATAGGATGAACATTATGGGAATGTTTTTCTCCATGTGCAGTAGAAAAAACAAAATGGCTATTATAATGATTCAGCTTTCCATCTATACTAAGAGGAAATGACCAATTATTGATGCAAAGCATGTGTCGGGAAATCAGAGTATCATGGATTGCATATACAGGCAGTCCCCGACTTAAATCGTTCCGACTTACATACGTCCCCTAGTTACAAACGGAGACTTATGGGGCGTGACTGACATTCACGCCCCATGATAACCAAGTGCCAGAATGCCACAGCTGCACATGAGATATAGAACGTTAGGTGAAATCTTCTAAAAAGGTTACAGACAGTAAAGCAAATATAAAAACCCTTCCCTGCACTATCCAAAACGAAAAAAAATGTTTTTAGCTGGAATTACATTTAATAAATAAAGCTGTTCCGACTTACATACAAATTCATCTTAAGAACAAACCTACTGATTCATAGTATCAAAGTATCATGGATTACACATATACAGGATTCAGTGTAATAACTGGTAGGGGTTCTGCTAGATATAGGCCCAAAGGTTGCTGATGATTTTCCAAAGGACTAATAAGGGACCCTCCAAAGGAAATTGGGAGCTACACAAAACTTTCACCAATCTTAACTTCAGGAAAAGACATGAAATATAGTTGTTGTCTTATTTCATATCATCTTCCCTGAGGCAAACTCATAGAGGCTACTAGCCAACCTTTAGAGGACAGTGAGATGGCCACGCTTGCCATGATAGCCAAGCACTTCTATGGGAGTTCTGAATAAACCCAAGGATACTTGCTCCGCTATATTCAGACATCCCTTAAAAATGACTGGGGAGAACTGTGCAGATGTAGCCATCTCTCCTTACTCTGAGGCCGGCTCATAGTAAACTACAAGCTAGCCTTAGAGAAGAAATTACAAGTTGGGACAACCCTTCAACATTAAAGGGGTCATGCCACTTCAGACATTGATGGTATATTGCTAGTGTTACGGGTGTTCCCGCAACTCACACATCTCGTTGTGGGTGTACCCATACCACTGCTGCCCCCTCTGTAGGGACTGCGACTGTCATGGTGACCCGCAGGTCGTGAGTGCACTCGCAGCCCAGGGTCCTGGCTGAAGCTACTCACCTCTCTTCATTCCCTGCGATGTCACTACTGGCTGGCATGCCTGTCCCCGCTCCCCAGGGTATATGTGCCAGTTCTACAAAATATAAAGGGCCAGTGTGCTGGTTCTTGGATAATTTCCGGGCACTTGTCCTATATTACCTAGCTTTCCCTTGACCTCCCGGCTGGATTCTTAGTGCATCTAGCCTATGTGTTCCTTTATCTCAGTCTTTACCGTGTACCAGTCCTCTTCTGTCTACAACCCTCAACAACAAACCTTGCCGACTGCGCTGACCTTCCAGAAGTCTGTCCCCGACTATGAGCCTGCCTAGCAAATTTGCATCATGCACACACCTCGGCCACCACATCAGGCAAGTCGCACCAGGGGTAGCGACCTAGGGGTTGCCTGTCCAGCAAGACCATCCTGCCTTGAAACGGGCTCTAGTGAAAAACAGCAGCCCCTTAGACTTCGCTCCCCGTTGCAGCCCACGGTGGCCCAATGGATCCACTATATCCGATTGTTACAGTTGGATCCGGCCATGGATCCCACCAAGGTGCCAGATATCCAGGATTTCTCTCAGGTGGTCATCCAGTAGTCCCGCCAGATGACCGCTATGATGCAGCAGCCCAGCAGCAGCAGCCTTCACCTGTGTCTTTTTCAGCATCAGCAGCTCCAGAGGCATCCATTGGCCAACAAAATTTGATGGGGACCCTAAAAACTGCAGAGGTTCATCACTCAGTGCTCGCTGCACATGGAACTTATGGCCAATCAGTTCCCTACTGAATGGTCCAAGGTGACTTTCATGGTCAGCCTTTTCTCTGGGAAAGCCCTGGTATGGGCTACTCCCCTCTGGGAAAGAGATGATCCAGTTACAGCCAAGCTGTACTGTTAAACACTCTGGCCTCAAAATTATCCTAGCATGACGCAGCCCTAAAAGCTATGTTCAAGAAGGGTCTCTCCTGTGAAATAAAGGACGGGCCATCCGTTCGAGACCTTTGGTCTTCCCTCAGTGACCTTATCCACTTGGCCACTTGTATTGACGTGCACTTTATTGAGAGACAAGAGGAGCTCCATCAAGAATGCGAAACGGTCAAATCGTGCCATCTACCCCATCTTGCTCCTGTGTTCCAAAGGCCTCCACAGCCTCCTTCGCTGCCTCCTGCCAAACAGCCCATGCAAGTGGAGAGAGCCTGCCTGACCCAGAAAGAATGGTCCCATCAACGTGAGGGGAATCTGTGCCTTTACTGTGCCAGTCCTGAGCACTACTGAAGTAATTGCCCGTAATCTCTGCAATGTCCCCGAAATACCCGCACCTAGGCTATATGGTTGAGGCATTCCCAGGTGTGAATAATACCTCTCAGTGTCTCACTATGCCGGTGCAAATCTAGACTGGTTCTGGAATCTTGTTTCACGTTTCTGCTTTTCTGAACCCTGGATCAGCTGTGAATTTCATGGATGCGTCCCTGGTGACTAAGTATCACCTCCCGGTGGTTCACCTTGACAATACTTTTGGCCATCTCCTCTGTTAGTGTTGAACATCTAAGTGACTCCATTCAGTACAGTACTGAACCAGTGTCTCTTTATGTAGGGGGGTTGGGAGAAGATTGTGTTCTATGTGTTACCCCATTCTTCCTCAGCAATACTCCTTGGACTGCCGTGGCTGCAGCGCTATGCCCTTATGCTTAACTGGAAGACGGGTGAAGTCACACATTGGGGACAAGACTGCCAGTCTCACTGCTTAGTGGCACCTCACCAGGTGCACCCCTCTTCTTCAGTGGTGCCTCTCAAGCCTCCACCAGGTCTGCCTGCTCCATATCAGGACTTTGCAGACGTCTTCTCTGAGAAGCAAGCTGAGACCTTCCACCTCACTGCCTAGTACTTCTCGAGCAAGGTCTACCCAATGCCTGTGCCAGAGACTCAGGCCATGTTGGCCTATGTACAAGAGAACCTCCAGAAGGGCTTTATCGGCAAGTCTTGTCCTTCTGGTTCTTCTTTGTAGAGAAGAAGGTCGGTTCGTTACATCCATGCATTGATTATCGCGGTCTCAATAAAATAACCATGAAAAATCTGTATCCATTATTGCAATTCACCAAGCTCTTTGATTGTCTCCATGGAGCTCCAAAAGTTGGGCTTGTGGGGGGCTTATAATCTTGTACGAATTCGTGAAGGTGACAAGTGGAAGACAACCTTTAATAACCAAGATGGGCACTTCGAATACTTAGTAATGCCCTTCGGTCTTTGCAATGCCCAGGTGATCTTCCAAGAACTTGTAAGCAACATTTTCTTTGATCTTCTGTATTCTTGTGTTGTCGTATACCTGGATGACATGGTCTACTCGCCTGACCCAGAATCTCATTGTACACATGTGCACCAGGTGCTTAGACGTCTGTGAAACAATAGTCTTTACGTCAAGCTGGAGAAGTGAATTCTCCATCAATATAGTCTGCCCTTCCAAGGGTACATCATCTCAGACCAAGGACTGCAGATGAACCCTGTCAAGTTGTCTACTGTCTTGCAGTGGCCCCGAACAGTCAAGCTCTGGATCATACAGCGCTCCTTGGGGTTCACCAACTACTATCACTAATTCATTCCACATCTTTCTACCATGGTGGCAACCATTGTGGCACTCACCAAGAAGAATGGCAACCCAAGACTATGGCCACCAGTGGCAAAAGAAGCATTCTCCCGGTTAAGGTTTGCGTTTGCCTCTGCAACTATCCTGTCTTGACCCAAAACCGATAAACCCACCTTCCTCGAGGTTGATGCCTCTTCTGTGGGAGCTGGAGCGGTACTTATGCAGAAAAGCCCTAAAAGCAAGACCATCACATGCGGATTAATCTCTAAAACTTTTTCTCCTTTGAAGAAAAATTATACTGTCAGGGATCCTAAACTACTGGCCATACAGCTGGACCTGGAATACTGGCGCCACCTCCTTGAGGGGACTCATCATCTGGTTAATATATTAATCAACCACAAGAATTTCTCGTACCTCCAGACAGTTCAATGTCTGTATCCACTACAAGCCAGGTGGTCCTTCTTCTTCTTCCGGTTCAACTTCTTGATCCACTTCCAACCCACAGAGAAGAACATCAAGGGCAATGACCTCTGATGTTATTGGTGAAGAGGCAGTCCCACGGCACATCTTACCTCCTGAATGCCTGATTTCTGCAGCTTCCATAAACCTCCAACGTATTCCTCCTGGGAAAACTTACAGTATATGTGCCCTGTATTCCTTTAGGGGATTCTAAAATGGGGACATTGCTCTCTAGTGAACAAAAATCTTGTTGAATCATATCTTGTTTCTACTGGAGGCCAAATCTTGTCAATGACATCACGGAATTTGTGGAATATTATACCGGCAGTTCTGTCGCAACCTTTGCCTATTCCTAACAGCCTATGGTCTCAGATTGTAATGGACTTTATCATCGACCTCCCTCTCTCCTCCAGTAATTCCATCGTCTGGGTGACCACAGATAGTTTTTTTAAGATTTCACACTTCATCCCTCTGCCTGGCTTGCCCTCTGCTTCACGTTTTTGCCAGCACATCTTTCGTTTGCATGGACTTCCCCTGCATATTGTCTCAGATCGGGGAGTTCAATTTGTGTCAAGGTACTAGCATGCCCTCTGCTCTCAGCTAAAGTTGAAATTGTACTTTTCCTCTGCCTACCATCCTCAGATCGATGGTCAAGTTAAAAGGGTCAGCTAGCTCTTGGGCAACTACTTGCTCCACTTTGTGTTAGCTTATTGCCATGGGCGGAGTTCTCTTACAACTCCATGGAGGCTGATTCTTCCAGCACCTCTCCATTCTACATAGTTTATGGACAACTCCTCTGCCCACCTCTCCCTCTGCCTTCGTCTTTGGATGCCTCAGCTGTGGACGATCTGGTCCAGGATTTGATGTCCATTTGAAACGAGACATGCTAGTCCCTGCAACAAGTCTCGGTTCAGATTAAGTCACAACCGGATATTAGGAGAAGACGTCCCCCGCCTTTGCTCCTGGAGACAAGATGTGGCTGTCCGCCAAATATATATAGCTGAAGACTCCCAGCTACACGCTGGGCTCTTGGATTCTGCTGCTATTCAAGGTACTAAAACGTATCAACTCAGTTGCCTATAAGCTCCGGCTTCCTCCAACGATGTGCATCCCTAAACTCCCTTCCAGTCTCCTCACTGCTGAAATTGTTGTCTGAGTTGTTTTTCGCGGAAAGGTTGCTCTTCTTCTTCTTGAGATGGATACCACACATGATCTATGCTTTGAAAGAGATCCTAGCCATGAAGACTTGACTGACTTGAAGGAGTTTGGACTGGAAGGAAGATTGTGGGAGCCAGAGGACAACATTATGGACCATGAGTTACTACAGAAATTGTTATAGGTCAGAGAGAGGGGGAGGTCAAAGGCGGTGGGAGTACTCCTGCGACTCACATGTAGGGCGCACCCATACCCCTGTTGCCCCTTCAGTAGGGTCTACAAGTGGCGCTGCGATCCACGTCGGGTCACGGGTGCACTCACAGGACCTGGCTGCAGCTACTCACCTCTCCTCGCTCCCTGTTGCTGGGTTCTTGCTGCTCGGCATGAATGCGATGCGCCAATTCACTAGGTGCACGCGCTGGTTCTGTGATATTTAAAGGGCCATTGGATAACTGCTGGGCACTGGTCCTATATTACCCAGCTTTCCCCTAAACTCCCTGCCAGATCCTAGTTGCACCTAGGCCTATGTGTGAAGTGTTGGGTTCTCAGTTTGTTACCGTTACAATAGCGAATTTGTACACTGCACATTCGGGATCGACACTGCCAGGCAAGGTGCACAGAGTAGCAACCTTGGGGTTGCCTGCCGCAGCAAAGCCTTCCTGTCTTGCAGTAGGCTCTGGTGAAGACCAACAGCCCCTTAGACTCCGCTCCTTGGTGCAACTTATATCACCATCTGCGGTGGCCCAATGGATCGACTAGCTCCGGTTATTACAGTTAGGACATGCCATCACTGTCAGATAGGTGTGGGTTTCATTCTGAACAGAGTTCCATTCTGAACAGAGTGGTGGCCAGGGCTCTTCCATTTAAATAATAATAATAATAATAATCTTTATTTCTATAGCGCCAACATATTCCGCAGCACTTACAATTCAGGTTAAACATAACAGTCAATACATACATTAAAAGTACTTACAAAATGGAGACACAATGGTGTGAGTGCCCTGCTCGCCCCCCCCCCCAAAAACCCCCCCCCCCCCCCCCCCCCCCCCCCCCCCCCCCCCCCCCATATCTCAAACCCCCACAAAAATTTATACATTTATCCACAACCTTACTAATAGCCATATACCCATTTCTTCCCCATAAAACCACAACAATTTTATTAAAACCATCCAAAATTCATCACCATCCATCCCATCCATACCCCACTAAAAACATAAAATAACCTATCTTTTTCCAATATCCTTTATTTACTATTTTATTTAAAGTCATATAATTTAACTTTTTATTTTCCATACTATATAAGTAAAATACTTTCCCTACAATAAAACCATTTATTTATATCCATATCCATCAATCCTATTACTCAACAACCATATAAATTATCCTACCAATATAACACAAATCTTTTTTCATTTCTTTACTTAATAAATCTCCATAATAATCCACACACCTCCATCTCTTCTCTCCCTTTACTTTCTTACTCCATCTCCACTTCTCTTATCATACTTTATTATCTCTCATATTCTCTCAAACATTTACTATATTCTAAATCACATACAACATACCATTATTAGTACCTCCCTGATGTCTATTCCATCCCCCTTTAATCTTCAATCACCTGAAATCTTCATTCTCTCCCTACCCCCCTCATTCATCATCCAAATTACCTCAATTACCCATAATTATCTAAATCATCTATTTTTCTCCTCACCTCCCTTCTAATCCTACTACACTCCCTCTCCATCCACTATCCTACCATCTCTAAATCTACTAACCACCCATTACCATTCTTAAAAATTCTCACAATTACTTTGTTCCTTATCCCTTCTCAGTTCCCTTTCAATTAAACATTTTTATCATTACCTCACCCTCCACACACACACCACATCCGTGGACACACAGTTTTGCCCTCGCCACATGTCCCTCCTCCGCTTGTCCACAGTAACTTCATTATTGAACCCCAACATCCACCATCCATAACTCCTTTTTATTCGTTCTCTTCAAATTAACTACTCATTCCTTCCCACTCCACCGTAGACTCAATCTTCTAACATAGAATCTCCGCATCTCGTAATCAAACCGCAAATCCTCATTCTGTCACCGCCGCAGTTCACAGTTCTTGACTCCTCTCGTATACCTTTCCCTCTCCTACCCTATCTATAAATGTGTCTTAGATCGCACACGTGTTATTCTATGTCACTACACAGTTATCAGCTCTTGTCACGCACATCCACTCTAGAGTAGCGCTACAATCATCTCCAGCATTGTATAATTTACATGTTGACCTCCCCCACCACCGATCATTAAATGAGACTCCTAACTCTCTCTTCACTCAGAGATGTGATACCTCCACTCGTCCCCTCTTCTTGACCCTGTAGTCCACTATCATCACCCTATCAGCTACTCCTCCATGTCACGCCCAATCTGTTACTATAAGTGTTTGTAGTTGTTCCCTGCGCACCGTCCCCTGTGTATCACTCCTGCATTCCCTCCATGTGTCCCTTGTCAAAAAATACATTCCTACTCTTTATCATTACCCCCATTCCACTGCCACTGTGTACCTTTCTGATAGAGCAGAGGTCCACTCTCTGTCGACGCCGTCACGCCATCCACTTTTCCCTTCTATGTGTACCCGCCCTCATACATTTTCCCCCATAATTGAGTCTGCCATCCTGTGTTCCTTGTCAGCTGTCTAATTGTAAGGTGCCTCCCACCCTTCCCCTCTCTACACTCTGATGCCATCCCATCTTCTCGCTACTCACACCTCTGTGTCATCATGTCATACCCATTGATAGTCGTCAGTCCACCTAATCATATAAGTGTGTCCTCTACCTACCCCATTCCACCGCTCACTCACTCTACTCCTGCTTCTTCAATCAGTCCACCTGAGTCTAAACATTATTATTGCAGTACAGTTTAGAGTCTTTTTTGTCACACCACGACTCTTCTACTCGCTGTGTGCTGTTTACTCACTGTGTCTGTTGTATGACATCCACCTGCAGCACTTTACTACGCCTGTCCACAAAGACCGTTCTTATAGATGACGTCTGCGTGCCCTGTGAGTATTCAGTCCCATACCCCATCTCTAGAACCCTCACCTGGTCCGTACTCCAGCTATAATCCTTTGTCACATAAGTGATATCCTGTGCTGCTACAGAAGCTCTTAGCGATAACACTGTGTCCCAAGTTGAGTGGACACATCGTGCTTGCTGCGCCATGTTAATCTCTAAGGTACACAAAGTGTTGAAGTTGTGTATTCTATAGAGGTCTCTTCCACTCAGTCCCTGTTCACCCTCACCCTCCTCATGAGATATGTCGTAGATAGATACTTCACATCCCATTGTGAAGAGAATCCTACATTGAGGTGTGTACGATTTCCGTGTACATCGTATTTGGAGAGTTTTACCGTCGTATTGTATAAAGATAACCTACTATCCATTCATATATAGACCTGATCTGTGCACCCCTACTTTGTTTTATCTGCATTATCTCACTCATGTGTGTATTTGTATAACGCTCTTGTCCCGATCCCTTTATTATGTACCATCAGTTCCACCGTACTTGCTCTATCCCCACCATTATCATTAACTTGTCTTTAACATCTCGTGCATCTCTCACAACGCTCTCTACTCAAATTGTTTTCACTGTTCTCGTTTTTGTTTCTCGTTCATATCGCATATCACCCTCCACATATGCTTATCAGTAAATTTGTTACCGCAGTGTGTCTCAGTGTCTATTAAAATGAGTCCCACTCGTAAATGATCAGACTACACACTATCACCACTAAAGTATACTAGAGAAAATACTTGCTATTGCAATTCCACTAGAAGATAGTCTACACCTCCCCTCGTTCTTCTATAGGGTATTGCAGATATCGTCATGAATCAAAATCCAAATTCTTTGATAATTGCGTCCTATTGTGATGTGTCACTCATGCACGTTATAGTGATTGTTAGTTTTATGAATACTGTATTAAGAGTCTCAGCAGAGACTGTGTTGCTGCCATCAGGACACTTCAGGTAACCCAAATGTGTGAATACAAGAGTCACTCCCGTGCCGTTTTCTTTATACACCTCCCCCCATACCTTACTACTCTCTACTGTATATGTAAAATCTAGCCTGGTCCGTCACACCCCTGCATACCGTGTCTCTCTCAGAAGATACTTGTTGTCTACCTGTCACTCGCCTTGCTACGCCACACCATAAGATTGAGTGAGTGTTAGTTCCATGCTCTAGTGATCATCAGTGAACCTGTCACTGACACTATCTGTGACCCAAACGTACACATTCTGTGTTAGCCCTGACTACATTTATTTATTCACTTCCCAGATGTAAGTGTGCCCTTGTCTTCTTTCTCATGTATCCTGTTGCACATTCTTGTATTATCTTATTTATCATTAGCCCCAATAACTTCTATAATTCTCTAAGACAAATACCCAAACCCATCCCTTACTTTCATTCTCTTTGACTTGCTCAATTTTTTCACATATCTTCCATACTTTATACATATCTAACTTCCTATAACCATTCTCTTTAAAACAGATTATGAATGTTGACAGATCTTCGCTGACATTGTTTTCATTGTGATGATTCGTGTCTGTCTACTGCTTGTGTCCAAAGTAGTGGTCCTAATACTCTAAAGTGTTACCATCAGTGTGCGTGTTAAAAGAGTGCTACGCTGTTTGTAAATCTTACAACCAGTTTTGAACACAAATGACAGTTTGTGTGATTACCCAATCTGTATGACCGTATCAAGTGTGATATATGTGTCTATCTGCACGTCCGACAGACAATCATTAATCTAAAACGCACTATAATAACCATAATGTGCTGCGCCGTAATGATATAGCTCACACTAAGTACATCTGTCCAGTCCCTTTCCACCTGTGTTTGTCTAAGCGATACAATATAACTTGTCTAAACCCACAAAGATCTATATTTTTTCTCCTAAGACTGCTACTACCCATGCAGTCATTGTACGTTACAGTAATTTTTCATGTGTCTGCAGATGAGGAAATATAACATACTCACCCATTAATGTGTGTAGTGAGTTATCCTTCTCTCCCTTAAAAGTCTGTTGTGTTGAATAATACCTGTTTGTAGTGTTGCCCATCTCCTATTAAGTAGTGTCCACTCTATCGCCACAGACATCCTAGAGTACGCCCGGTGTCTGTGTAACATGTTAGATTCAACGAACGAGTGCGCTCCATATCTGTAAAGTATATGTCCCTCTCCCTATACCTCTACTGCACCCAGAATGTGGTGCCTAGTGTGAAAACTCTCACTCAACGTGAAACGTCGCTCAACCTCCATGTAGACATGGTGTTGTGTGTCCATATATCATGCTCTAGTGTAAAATGAAGTTACCAGTATGATTAGAAAAATGGAGAGATACAGAGTTGTTGTTGTACATTTGCTGGAGTGGTAAGTGGGCGGCGCGGTTTGGAGATACGGAGTATGGCCAATTCCTACACGGTCGCTGTAGCATTGAGAGAGTCTTCTCAGATGTTGTTGCTGGTGAAAGTGTAGGCCAACCATAGGTGAGAGTGCAAGGTGTGTTTGTGTGTCAGATTGCAGAGAGCCACTGATCGCTGTTCGTGAGAGTAGGAGCGTTGAGGGATTCTGGAATGTGATGAATACAGAAACACATTGCTAGTGATGAACAGCTGTGTGTGTTGTGTTAGATCTCACTAAACAGAATGGGCGTGCACCATCGAGAAGCAGATTATGTTTGTTGAAGAGGGCTGTTTTGAAGGAGAGAAGTACAGCAGTGAAGTGAATAGCAAGCAGGTTAGCAGGGGTTTCTATGTGAGGCAGAGGAGGAGGTGGATAAGCAGTAGGGAAGGTGGGGCCAGGGTTTCGGGGAGTTGTATCCTGCAGCGGAGAAGAAGGAGAATGAAAAGGACAGCAGATGGTTAAGTGATCGTGTGATGAGCGCCGCATTGTGTGGACTATGAAAGAGGTGATTTGTCGTGGTTGAAAAGGGGAAACAGTGCTGTGGGATCTATACATGGGTTGAGGGAGGAGAGAGGCACTGATGTGGATTAGAATTGTAGGGGCTGAGATGGACTGGTAAGTAACAAACCACCAATGCTATTTATTGGATATACAGGGGAAAGAGTACCCCTGATGCCGTTTGCCCGGTATTAAATTTCACAATAAGCTCAATACCACATCAATTACCCAATACTTAAGGCAGAAAAATAGAGATTAAAATATAAATTTTATTCATTTTTCAGATAAAAGTTGTGGAGACCTGATTCACCCTACAAAAACCCTATTAGTTACTAACTATTCACTCTAGAAAGGAAAAACAGAGCCCACGCCCTGAACAATAGGGCGACCCCGTATCCTATCTTAGCTAAACCCTAGACGTCCCTTGGACAGGGACCCTACCACAAAAATACATAGAAATGACCCTAACAAAGACACACATAGAATAACTAAGTTATAAATACTTCACAGAAACCAAAAGTGTTCAGGAAAATCCCCAAACAGAATATCCCAAAATGTCCCAACGCGTTTCCCCCACTGATTTATGCGGGGTTCATCCCAGGGGGGACAATAGAAAAGCACAAAATCAGACATTGATAAGGATAAGAGTGACAATGATCACGTCCCGCTTAGTTTGCGGTTGATAGGTGCGTGGGTCCGATACTCCATATGGATTCCCACATAGGACGCCGATGAGTCGACCAAGGAAACGGATGCACTAGTCCCCCACCAGGGGCATTCACTAGCCTGCTTCTTAAATGCCAAGGATGCTGTGTGCGGACAACAACCGGAAGCCGCGTCACTCGATAATTACCGGAAGATGTCGCTATCGTGAGTATCTCCGCCATCAAGTAAGAACGGGCGCCTGCGTGTTAAGATAGAATACATTAAGGAGTGCTAGCCGAGCTGCGCCTGCGCAAGAACTAGCTGTGCACAGACGCAGAAAGAGCCGATTGTCACAACATCCCCAGAACGGGATGTGGGCATGCGCAAAAGATACCCTTTTAGAAAAAACACAGAGGTATGTAATACTGATGCATGGGAGGGAAATAAAGAACCGCCAACACAATAGGCAGATATTCACCTGCACCCCTACCTGTGCTCCTAAATAAAACGCAAACAAGGTAAAACACACGCAGGTAAGTACTTCCTAGAATACATCACTAATCTATCTGATATATGAGTTGATAGCAGATGTACATTAAGGCAAGACCTGGAAAAAAGAAAGAAAGGGAGGGCTCCGCTTATACAGGATAATAGATAATGATTATAACCAATGTATGATATTTTATACAAAATGAGATAATAACAACTGATATCTCATAATAAATAATGGAACGAGATAGTCAATAAATAAATAACTACTGAGGACTAGATGAATGATACAAAAGATAGGGACTAATTCAGTCCCTGGGGCTGGACAGTTTTTAGACGAAGATCCAAAACGGATTCTCTCTGCAAGATTTTTCTTTCATAATGCCCTTGACTGTGGAGAGGGATGAACACCTCAACCAATGAAAAGAAATGGCTTGTGGATTTTCACAATGTGTTGGATTTCATGTGTTTCGCTAAAAGGGTGTCCCGATGGTGTTTGATATCCCATCGTGCTCCGTGAATTCTTACGTCTCACCTCCCTGCATGGTTTTTCGGACCTACATCAAGGGGCAAGGGCACGAGGCTTGATATATGACCCCTCTGGTCTTACAATTAGCATAATCGAGGAGTTTAAATGTTTTCCCAGATACAAGATTAGTGACGCATTTTTGTGTACAACATGTATATTATTGGCACGCCTTACAACTACACATCTATACATGCCGAGTAGGTTCTTTGGACGAAGCCACATAGTTAGTTGTTGTGGGTGCTTATAGTGACTATGAACCAATGCATCACCAATATTTTTCCTCTTCGGTAGGGTAATGCGGCGGAGGTTTTGTTTTTTTAAAAGGAATCCACAAACTCTTTTAAGACGTGGAATCTGTGTCAAAATCAGGCCAAAAAATTTGAGATGTTATCCATGACCTCTTGTGCCGCATGGATCAAACGTACCCACTTATTCTCCCACATTGATCGCTACTCGATGGTTCATTTTAGATAGTAAAGAGGCTCGATCAGCCGAACCACACTCGGCAAAGTGGTATGACTTCTGGACAGGACCTGTTGGGGATACCCCGTTCTGTAAATCTAGATTTCACGTAGGTCAGCTTCATACTCAATAGAGGACAGCTGTAGAGCAGTTTCTCCGAGCCCACGGATATACTGCCCCTTTGGTATTCCACGGCGTAGTGGAGAGGGTGATGACTATTCCACTTGTAAATAAGCTGGTCCCTGCTGTCGTTTACGGTATATGTTTGTCTCTAGAACCCCATTAGGGCCCTTACGAATCGTTTATGATCCAAAAAGACCAAGTCGGACTGATGTATTTCTGAACGTGAATTTTAAGCCAATCTGATTCATGTTTATGATCGACCAAACTGTTGAAAGAATGTATTAGAACCTTGTCCAAGAATAAAGACATCGTCTTCATCGCCCCACAATAGAGAGGATACAGTACTGGAATTAGACTCAGATGTACAGAAAATACTTTAGATCGTTCCATACAGACAGGAGGAGATTTAGCGTAGGAGGGAGCACAGGGGTCCCCATAGCTGTCCCCCACTGAGCTGGTTCTGGTAGTAGCCGGCCATTAAAAAGAAAGAAATTATGTGTCACAAAAATTTCAATAGGTTAACAACAAATGATCCGATGATCACGGAGGAAAAATGCTTCTTGTGTCCAAAATAAGAACTTACAGCCTCCAAGCCCACATGATGAGGGATAGAATATCTATAAAGTGCCCTCCAAGTCGATGACTGCAAAGCAAGTTATTGGAGGTCCACATTAAGGCCATCAATTTCTGCAATTAATCGGTCGTATCTTTAATATTATGATGGTAAGTATAGACAGTGGAGACAGGATGTTATTCTATATAGAGGGCTGGCATTCTTGGGTGAGGCTGTTTATACCTGACACTATAGGTCGGCAACTAAGGGGATGGTAGTCCCTTATGATCTTGGGTAACCCAGTTTAAAAGTGGCAATTTGTGGAGATACTGGCAAACAATAAACGTACATTCCCTGTTTGTCAATATGGCTGGAACATAATGCTTTTTTAGTAGAGACTCTAGGCTAGCTCCCCTTGTAAGTTGTTCATAAGGTTTGAAGGCAGGATATTTTATCCAGAGCGATCATTTATACCATTAGACACATATTACGATAATCTTCATTATCCAGGATGACGATATTTCCCCCCTTATCGGACGATTTTATCACAATTGAATCATCCTGTTCTAAACTCTTAAGTGCCAAGTATTCGTCCCTCGTAAGATTAAAATGTTTTCTATTGCCTCCCTGTTGCCTGGATTGTAGCTGTTCGATGGCATTACAGACTACCCGGACGAAAGTGTCAATACTCTGATCCTCAATAGGAGGCTATTTGGTACTCCTCAATTGAAGGTCAGAAAATTAGACCCTTTGACGATCCCTTTCTCCTTCCTCCAACAGTTCCGTTAGGAGGCGTACGTCAGGGAGTTCGCTGGGCTCGATACCCAAGTCAAGACATTCCCGGTCGTCAACTAAGTTATAAAATTTACGCCATGTTAATTTGCGTGCAAATAGGTGAATATCTTTTAATACATTCGACGCTGAGAACGATTACTAGGCAACGAAAGCAGTCCCCTATTGAGGACAGATACTTCACTTACAGTGAGGAGCTTCTTTGTGACAGATTGATAATTTGATTTGCCTGGAGTAGTCTACATATTCTTTTGTTATTGATTGGTCTGTAATAATTTTTTTCTAAAAAAGA
This sequence comes from Phyllomedusa bahiana, assembly GCA_025379985.1. Classification (NCBI taxonomy): domain Eukaryota; kingdom Metazoa; phylum Chordata; class Amphibia; order Anura; family Hylidae; genus Phyllomedusa; species Phyllomedusa bahiana. The sequence continues at coordinate 55,043 of JAODAL010013131.1, forward strand.
GGCTGGGGGGGGGCTAGTTGTGATTGTGTCTGCGATAATGGTTTGGGACGAGGAGGCAAAGATGAAACCGATCACGATGGTCCTTTGATGGGCCCACTGATGTTCATTTTGTTTTGAGTTTTTTGTCTTCTTTTTGGTACCCATGTTGTTCTATTATAGGACTGATGTCCTGGTTCAAAAGGGGGGACCTATTAGTACCTCGAAAACCTCTTCTTGATTCACTGTCTGAGAGGTCCGGTTTCAGACGACGGACGGATTCAAATCCAAACACGTGTTTTTTTACGAGAAAGGGGAGAAACCTGATTATCAAAAATTAGGGACGGTGTTACACGTGAATATGATATTAATTCACCACTTTTTTAAATGAACGCAAACATAAGCAATTTGTCCGTATTTGACGGAGTTCAGAGAGATCGTGCTTATTCCTCGATCTCCATCGAATACTACGTGGTTTGGATTTTTGATCCGTCTCAGTCTGAAAACCGAACTCTCAGACAGTGAATCAAGATAACGAGGTTTTCGACCGGCGATCGGGTACCTAATAGGTATCCCCTTTACGAACCAGACATCAGTTCCTATAATAGACACAACATGGGTACCATAAAGAAGACAAAAAAACTCAAAAACCAATTGAACATCAGTAGGCCCATCAGAAAGGACCATCGGAGATCTGGTTTCATCTTTGCCCTCCTAGTCCCAAATCATTACCGCAGACACAATCTCAAACTAGCCCCCCCCCCCCCGCCCTCTTTTTTAGAAAAAATCTTCTTACAGACCAATCAATAAACAAAAGAATATGATGACTAATCAGCCAAATCAAATTATCATCCAATCTGTCACATAGTGCTCTCACCGTAAGTTACAGTATCTGTCCTCAATAGCGGGACTTTCTTTCCGTGCGTAGTAATTCTGTTCTCAGCGTCTCGAATGGGTTAAGTATTCACCTATTTGCACGCAAACTTTAAAATGGCAATAAAATTTTATAAATTAGTTGACGAACCGGGAATGTCTTGACTTGGGTATCGTATCCAGCGGAACTCCCCTGACGTCACGCCTCATAACGGGAAAACTGTTGGAGGAAGGAGGGAGGGATCGTTTCAAAGGGTCCATTTTCTGTCTTCATTGCGGAGTACCAAAATGCCTCCAATTGAGGATCAGGAGTATTGACACTTCGGTCCGGGGTAGTCTGTAATTGCCATCGAACAGCTACAATCCAGCAACAGGGAGGCAATTAGAAAACATTTAATCTTACGGAGGAGACGAATACTTGGCACTTAAGAGTTTTAGAACATGGATGATTCAATTGTCGATAAAATACGTCCGATAAGGGGGAAATATACGTATCATGGATAATTGAAGATTATCGAAATATGTGTATATTGGGAATTAAATGAATCGCTCTGGATATAATATCCTGCTTTAAACCTTTATGACAAACTTACAAAGCTGAGCTAGGAGTCTATAATAAAAGAGCATTATGTTCAGCCCTTTATACAACAGGAATTTACGTTTTAGTTTGCCAGTATCTCCACTCAAATTGCCACCTTTAAGGTGTTTACACCAGATACATAAGGGACTCCATCACCTTAGGTTGCCGACCTATAGTAGTCAGGTAATAAACAGCTCACACAAAATGCAAACCTCTATATAGATAAAATCATGTACTCCCACTGGTCTTACTCTTACATATATATTAATATATGCACCCGTTTTATTGAAGAAATTGGCATGGCCTTAATGTGGACTCCAATAACGTGGCTTTGCAGCATCGACGTGAGGCACTTTATAGTCTATCCCTCAACTCACTGTGGGGCTTCGGAGGCTGTTTAAGTTCTTTTTGGACACAAGAAGCATTGTGCTCAGTGATCATGGATCATTTGTTGATTACAACCTATTGAATTTGTCTTGACTCATAATTTCTTTCTGTTTTAATGGCCCACTTATACAACCAGGTCAGCGGGGACAGCTATTGGGGAGCCCCTGTGCTCCTCCATACGATAATCTTCTCCTGGGCTGGGTAGGGAACGATCTAATAGTATTTCCTGAAACAATCTGGAGTGAATTCCAGGACTGTACTCCTCTATTGGGAGAGACATATCGACGAGTTGTCATTATTCTTTGGACTGGTTTCTAAATACATTCTTTCAACTAGTTTGTCGATCAATTAAAACATGATTCAGATTGACTTAAAATTTAACTTCAGAATTTACATCAGTCCGAATTGGTCTTTTGGAACATAACGATTCGTAAAGGCCCTAATGGTGGTTCTAGAGACAACATTTATATACCGTAAACCGACAGCAGGGAAAACAAGATTTTTACAGTGGAATAGTCATCAACCTCTTCCATACGCGTGGTATACCAAGAAGGGGCAGTATATCCGAGCTCGGATGAAAAAATCTGCTATAACACTGTCCTCTTTTGTGTGTATGAAGGCTGACACTTGAGAACTAGATTTACAGAACGGGGGGATCCCATCACAGGTCTGTAAGTTGCTCTTACCACCTTTGCTCGATCGGATGATCGAGCCCCCCCTCTTTTCTATCTAAACAGAACCTGATCAGAGCTCTATCATATGGCGGTGAGAATAGTCGGGTACGTATGATCATTGCGGCACTAAGAGGGTCCTGGGATTCATCTACAATTTTTGGCCGATTTGGACCCACAGGATCCACTCTTAAAAGAGTTTGTGGATTTCCTACCCGGCATTACCTACCGAAGAGGGAAAAAATATTGGTGATGCATTGGATCATTAGTCAACTATATGTCACCCACATTTCAGACTACTATGTGGCTCTCGTCCAAAGACTACTGGCATGTATTAGATGTGGTTGTTGTAAGGGTGGAATAATATACATGTTTCAAATGCGTCACTTAATCTTGTATCTGGGAAAAACATTTAAACTCTCAATTATGCTAATTGGTAAGACCAGAGGGTCATATATCAAGCCATGGTGCCCTTGGCCCCCTTGATGTATGTTGGAAAAATACCGATCAGGGAGGTGTGATGTTAGAATTCTCGAGCACGTTGGGGGCATATCAAACACCATTCGGGACACACCCTTTAGCGAATAACTATGAATTCCAGACATGTGAAAATCCACAAGACATTTCCTTGTCTAGTGGTTGCAGGTTGTTCATCCCTCTCCACCGCAAGGGAAAATTATGATAAGAAAAATCTTGCAGAGAGATCGGTTGATCTTTCCGGCATTAAAAAACTGTCCAGCCATGGGACTGATTTAGTCCCTATCTTTTGTATCATTCATCTAGTCACTACTGTAGTCTATATTATTTATTGACATATCTACGTTCCATTATTTATTATGAGATATTCAGTCGTTCATTATCCCATTTTGTATAAAATATCCTATGCATGGTTATCTATCATTATTTTATTATCCTGTGATAAGCGGAGGCCCTCCCTTTCTTTCTTTTTTCAGGTCCCTGCCCTTATTTGACTCATTTGCTACTATCTATATTTTCAGGATGATTAGTGGATGTATTCTAGGAAGTACTTACATGATGTGTTTTACCTTGTTTGCGGTTTCTATTTAGGAGAACAGGTTTAGGGGTGCAGGTGATATTGGCCTTTTGGTGTTGGCCGGATCTTTACTTTACCTCCCATTGCATCAGATATTACCATACCTCTGCTGGTTTTTTTCTAAAAGGGGTATCTTTTGCGCCATGCCCACACCCACCGTGTCGGGCGATGTTGTGAATATTGGCATCTCTCTGCGTGCTGCGCACAACTAGTTCTTGCGCAGGCGCAGCTCGGCTAGCACTCTTAATGTATTCTATCTTAACACGCAAGGCGCCCTTCCTTACTTGATGCGGGATACGTCACGAAGCAGACACTCCGGTATAAATACCGAGTGACGCGGCTTACGGTTTTGTCGCACACTCTTGGCATTAAGAAGCAGGCTAGTGAATGCCACAGTAGTGCATCGGTTCCTTGGTTGACTCATCGGGTCCTATGGGGGAATCCATATGGGTATCGGGACCCACTCTCTATCAGACCCTAAACTATCGGGACGTGAGCCATTGTCTCTCTTATCTTATCTATTGGCTATTTTGTGCTCTGTTCTTTTGTCACCTGATGAACCCGCATAATCAGTGGGAAAACGCGTTGGGGACATGTTTTTGGATATCTGTTGGGATTTTTCTGACAACACTTTTGGTTTCTGTGTAGTATTTATAAGATAGTTATTTCTATTGTGTGTCTTTGTTAGGTCATTTGCTATGTATTTGTGTAGGGTCTGTCCAATGGGACGTCTTGGTTTAGCTTAGTAGGAGTACGGTGGTACGCACCTTTTTCAGGGCAGGTGCTCTGCTTATCTTTCCTAGTGGAATAGTTGGTTACTAATCAGGGTTTTTGGTAGGGTGTATCCGTTACACTCTTTTATATGTATAAATGAATAAAAAGTTATATTTTATCCATTTTTCTGCTGAAGGTATTGGTAATTGTTGTGGTTAGAGTGGAGGTTAAATTCTGGAGGGAGATGGCTACAAGGTAGACAGAAATATGTGAGCATGGTGAATGAGGTGTGGGTTGTATAGATCGGGTAATCACAAATAAAGTGATCCTCCTGGCCCCTTATGCCCACTCTGTCCCCACTTTTCGGTTCCTATTTCTCAAAATCAACTTTTTTTTACAATCTATCACTTTCAACATCTAGCAATTTCAAATCATGCATCTAATAAAGATGCCACGATTGACACGACGGGTCCAGATAGACCAGCTCTACAAGTTAGGGTGGTGATTCTGCAGCCTCAATTAGTATCATCTGGAACTAGATGGTGTCATAAATGCGGTGGAATTACAAATGGCCCTTCACAAAGAACAGACTTCAATGGTAAGGTTTGAGATCAAAATTGCTCGGACAAATACAACACAAGGTAAAATTAAGGATTACAGGGCTGGGATTGCTCATCTCTTCACACAAACGTAACATGTCAAATATACCAATATAATCAAAAAAGATATTGCTCTGGAGAGTGGCTGAGGGATGTATAGTTCACACAACGTACCTGTGACAGAGGGGAATAAAAAACAATGGTCAGATGTTAGCAGGAATCCTCGTCCTATTTCTCTAAAAATCACTTACAATCTATCACTTTCAAATCTAGCAATTTTTACAATACATGCACTAATATAGATGCACGATTGACCCGACGATCAGATTGACCTCCGCTCTCAAAGTTATAGGGTAGTTTCTGCAGCTCAATTAGTATCATACAACCTTATAGCTTGTGTCATGATTGTGTGGCTTTATTTCATTACACTTGTGCAAAGATGAACAGATATCAGATAGATATTTGCACTTGGTGATGGGCTTTTTTGTTACATTTCTCTTGCTACGTTCAAGATCTTTTTTGTGACATTATGCAGTCCCTATAGGGCTACTGAGCTGGGGTAACAAAGAGACCAGAAGGGATCATTTGATCTCTACACTCCAAATTTGGGGATCACAGAAAGTAGATGTTTTGAGATGCCATTTTTGTATTGCTTTGAAGCCCATGCCCCAGTTGCATGCCCCTAGTAAACAAAATAAAAAAGCAAAAGCACTTACTAGAGAGGATGATGCTAAAAACAGTCATTTTGCGTCAAAAAACTGTTGACGCCCTATGCGCTACATAAATGAACTATAATACACCAAAATTACACACCAGGCACGACACATTTGAATGTGCCTAAAGAACCCTGTTTCCCGAAAATAAAGACAGTGTTCCTTATATTTAATTTTATCTCTATAATGACCGAGCTAATGAATTATTTTTCAGGGTATTTTTTTATCTATGACCTATAATCAAACATTTATTGGTTGAACAGAACAATAAAAAATGTTATTAATATACTGCAGTGATTCCTCACAAATAACATCTGCATAAGCAGACCAAACTCTGAATATCATCAAAAAATGCTTTAGGTCTTATTTTCAGGGGATGTCTTATTTTTGGGGAAACAGGGTAGGCACATCAAATATGCTCACAATGATATGCTATGCGCCTAGATTAGACGCATCAATTTTACTATGCAAGGTATACCAGATGCCAGATTTTTAACAAGTTCATTCATTCAGCCGCACTATACACTATACACTCATTTAATGCGCCTTAAACCTGCCGTGGCGGCACCTCTTTTCTAACATGTCGCCCTCAATCTTTAATGCCACAGTTTAAAAGAGAAAGTGTGACAAAAAAATTTCTATCTGATGCATTTTGGACCTTTTCTTTTGGTCCTTAGTCGTAGTGTTACGGCCAAAAGAAAACATCCAAAACGTGTCAGATGCAAGTTTTTTTTGTCACACTTTCTCTTTTAAACTATGGAATTAAAGATTGACTTAAAAAAAAAAAAAGTTTATTGAAGATGTAACAGGTATGGATAAGACATTAGAATAAAAAAGTATGAATACAAATGGTACATGGCAAAACACAGTGTTTCACAGAATGATAGATTATAGTACATTGCCAGGACCATACTATGGGCGACATGTATGAACGGGGCGGCACCAGAAGTCTGGCGTCTTTTCAAACCCAAATCTGGTGCAGCCCTGTTCGCTATATTTTTAATGCGGTGCACTCCAAAATCAGGCACATTACAGCGCGCCCGCAGCACTTTGTAATGCGACTGAGATCGGGGGGGTGCTGGAGGCGGGGCGCACTGCAACTGTACAAAGCTACACATGTATGACTTTTGAACGTCAAATCCAGGCGCATTACTGCTGGAACAGGTGGAGCACTTTACAAGTGTTTTACCTGAGCCAGAAGTGACGCTTTGTAGCTAGAAAGCGTTAAATCCATGTCCCACAGTAGAACAGGTTCATAGATTCAGGCGCATTCTACGCTACTAATGAGTGCAAAAAAATGGGTCCTGGGCCCTAAAAATCATATATGTCACCTTATGTCCACTAGGTTGTGTAATTACAGTAACATAGTATAGAAGATGGACAGTTTTTAGTATCATCCTCACTATTTAGTAAGTGCTGGAAACGCATTTATTTTTTGCATTGAATTTGTCTTGCCCTGAAGTCCGGAGGGTATTCCGTGCAGTGTGTCTTGAGCTCCAAGCAGTCATTCCAGGTAACGGTGAGCTGTATCGCTTTTCGTTTATCACTAAATAAGAATAACATGCAGAGCTTGTTGTTGAATAAAACCAGATAAGTAAAGTTAATGAAGCAAACATTACAAAACAGCAAAAAAACAAACGCTGACCCTAAGGAGTATAATTGCAGACTAGCAGAGAGGATAATGATGCCAGACTTTATATAAAATAGCGATATAGTCAAACCAGGCAGTGTTTAAAAAAATTACTGAAAACTTTAGCAAAACTGTAAACTTTTATTAAAAGTTAAGAAAAGACAAGGACAATGCGTTTCACAGAATAGTGCTGCATCGGGTCCAATAGTAAGAAATGGCACTAAATAGGACTTAAATAGAAATGAACACCCGGGAGTAAGATTCTACCAGTATGTAACCATAACCCTAACAATACGTTGTTGGAGGGATAGGGTTAGGGTTTTTTAGGCATTTTAAAAGTCAAATTATCTCTTCACAGTATTTCTAGGTCCAGCAGCACTGACACTCTGATCAGTGTCAGCACTAGGCCAATTTATCCGGGGCTCCAGATTCTTAGATGTTTGTGTGGTAAAATCTGCAGAAATTAGTCGTGGGCAGTAGATAGTCAAGGCCAAATGGAAAAAAAAAGGAGAAGACAATGGGCGACATGTATGAATTCGAATGCGTACTTTTTTTTTACTTGGCGCCGACACTCCAGTTCTCCAGAGTGTAGAATACGACAGTATGAAGATTTTTGGCGCATTACATAGAGCTTAATGCGCCAAACTTTGCATGGGCATAGAGTGTAATGCGCCAAACTTGGTGCACTGAGCTCTATGTAATGCGCCAAAAATCTGTCATATTCTGCACTCTTCTATATCTATTTAGAACTGTGGTGTTGGCACCAAGTAAAAAAATAGTACGCATTCGAATTCATACATGTCTTCCTCTTAATGTTTCAATGCTCGGATTATGAGATTATGAGAGTGTAGAATACGACAGATTTTTGGCACATTACATAGAGCTTAGTGCGCCAAGTTTGGCGCATTACACGCTATGCCCATGCGAAGTTTGGCGCATTAAGCTCTATGTAATGCGCCAAAAATCTTCATACTGTCGTATTCTACACTCTGGAGAATTGGAGTGTCGGCGCCAAGTAAAAAAAAAAAGTACGCATTCGAATTGATACATGTCACCCAATGACTCCAATTAGAGTTGATATCACCTGTGGCTCTAGCTGTACAATTATCACTTATAGGTCTACAGAGCGCCTGCGTACAATTGGTAGTCACTATGTGATGTTCGCATCTGGTCATTGTCTGGCAGTATTATTTGGTCCTTATGTGGTGGTATTATTGGGATTGATGCTCTTGGTATTGTGGGATTTCTTTCAGTAACAGTATGGCGATAATACATATTGTATATTTGTTCGATGTATAGGTATATTATTTGGTAACTGCATGACTGTATCACACTATCATACATTGATGAAAACTTTTGAAGAAGCAAATTTGTCAGCAATGATTTTCATTATTCAGTTTATGGCGATATATGGCAAAATTCAATATTGGTCTAATTAAACTGAAGCACTTTGATTTGGGTCTGACCCAAAAATAAAGCACAGCATCACTTTTAATGTCAGAGATAATCCCTGGGGCTGAAAAGAGTGTGTAAAACATGACAGACAGTTCTGTACAAAACCTTTATAACATTAAGGGGCCGTTTACGTTTTTGTCCGCGGTTTGAGGATCAAGCCTTCCCCCTTCATGCCGACATGTTCATGTTCCGCTGAAAAGGGGCAAAAAATGAACATTTTTTATTTTTTTTTGCCCACGGGTATCTAAAAACAATGTCGACCCGCATGGTTTTTCCCATTAAAGCCATTTTAAAGGGTTTGGGAACCCCAGTTTATAGAGGGTTTTTTAAAATTTGAAAAAGTCTGTAAAACCAGGTGAAAAGCCGTGCAGTGGGGACAAAATAACAATCATACCATAGAAAACAAAGTATTACAGGGCCCAGTGGGGATGAAGATATGTAGTGTCAGAAATTGTAGATGGAAGATATTTTACCCAGGGCAAAGATTTAGCTCCATCTAGATTCTTAGGCTTTCCTGAAGCAGAGTGGCTTGTTAGTTTTCCAAACACCAAGCATCTAGGGCTTATATATCCCACTGGGTCATGTCCCTATGCCCCCGGGGTACATAAGCCATCTATTACCTATAAATCTTCAAGATCAATCGGTGGCACTGGTATACAATATTAAGAGTCTATTAAATAGTCTATTCAATACATCTAGCATGAACATTGGGAATACTTCCAATGTAAACATTAAACATATCCAAATGATACCATTGTCAAAGAGAAAAGAATTTCCTTTTGGCCTCTGCCGAATCAGTACACAGGGGGTAAAATAAGTATTGAACACGTCAACAATTTTGTAAGAAAACTTTTTTTTAAAAGGGTTATTGACCTGAAATTTCAAAAAATGTCCATAACAACCCCCATCCACACAGGCAGGGGCTTTTGCTACAAGGTCCCAGGGGGTAGCGTGCTAGGGCCCAGCAGCCTAAGGGGGCCCAAAAGCCCTTTTGCCACTAAGAACATAGTTTTTTAAGGGGCCGGGTAAGGGGGGGGCCCCTTTTTATTTTTTTGCACCGGGGCCCAAAGAGTTTGAATTACCCTCTGCACACAGGAAAAGAAATCAAATTTATAGATGCCAAAATTATTGAAAATAATAGAAGTAAAGTATTGAACATGCATACTGAAATGTATATAATTCTTATTAAAAAAAACTCTTTGTTGGTGATGACCAGACACCTCCTGTATGAAAAAAGTAGTCGCATGGATTGCTCAGGTGGAATTTTGGTCCATTCTTCCACACACTCCTTCTATGAACTCTGAGCTTTAGCTCCTTCCAAAGATTCACCAGGTCAGGTGATTGGCTGGGCCATTATAGCAGCTTTATTTTATTTCTCTGAAACCAATTGAGAGTTTTCTTGGCCGTGTTTGGGATCACTGTCCTGCTAAAATGTCCACCCTTTTTCATCTTCTCACCCTACTAGATGGAGCAATTTTTATCAAGAATATCTCAGCACATTTGCCCTTTCACCCTTTTTTAAATTTTATATGAATTTGCCATTCCCGAAAAAAAAACAGCCCCACATAATGTTTTTCCCCCCCAAACATTTCACTTTTGGGTTTGCTTTTTTGGCCTAATATGCAGTTGCCTTTTGGCCCCCAAAAACATGGGGGTATTATGTCATCCAAAGGCTCATTTTTAATTTTCGCCTGACCACATATTCTCCAGTACTTCACGTTTCTTAATTTTTTAGAAACTTTAAACGCGCTTGAACATGTTTTTTTGTACAGCAAGGGGTCTTGCTGGTGAGCCGTGATACGGGCAAGGGGGGCTGAAGGGAGGTTATTTGTTTTTTTTAAAAACAATTGTATTCTTTTTCGGGGTCTTTCTGTAGTTTCTAGGGTGGCTTGGTGTTGGACAACTCTTAAAAAAAAATTCTTTTCACTCTCTCTGAAATCGAGTGGGGAGCACCTAGTGGTGGCCAGTTTATGGTGAAATGTTCTTTCCATTCGGATTATCCCCCAACACACTTTTGGGAAATTTTCAATATTTCAAAATTTTTCTTTAACCAATGTCATAGGTATGTTTTGCAACAAAAAGGTTTGAAAAGGTCTTGGACAATCATGGTTTTACCTCATGGATTTTTCTTGTGTGGCTCCTTGGAAATGAGACCCTTTGAAAGGATCGTTAAAACCACATACTATTTTTCGCTAAGTGGCAGGAGTTCTTTCTAATTACCGATGGAATAGTGTAGTAGACTGAGCTATTCAATTCAACAGGATCCTTTAAAGCGGTAGTTTGACTTATTTTTCTTAACTCCTTTACACCCTGCGCTGTAGAGCAACAATGTAATTTTTCACCCTGAGCCTGCTCCATACGAGGTAGGTGCCGGCTGTTAGATACACCCAAACCTTTTTATCAACTGAAATTTGGGAGATAACAGATGTTCAACAATTTAGACGTTGCAGTAAATGTAACCAGGCTAAATTTTTTTGTTTTTCTATACCTACCACACAGGTCACTGTAGGGATTGCGATTCCTTTGTTGGACATCATTTTGGCCCGCCCTGGGGGTACTTACTCTTGGCCTTGCTGGGTAAGAGAAGTTTTGGGAAAAACCAAAACCGGGCTTCCATTTTAAATTTGGGCATCAGCCACTTTATTCAGGACAGCACAAAAACAAACATAGGCACAAACAAAAACCAGGCTGTTAGAAAAACTAACTGCAATAACAGAAGACCCTTCTAATGTCTGGACCTAGCATCCGCATGTGCTCATCGCACATTTAAAGGTTTCCCCAAAACTCTAGGACCCGACCCTCTCCCCAGCTCTCTGCTGCCCCATTTCCCAAAGTGCGACCCCCCCCCCCTAAACACTGCAGGCCTGGGTTTTTATGGGTTTCCAGGGCCCTGCCCAAACCTTGCTGGAAACAGGGGGAGTAACCCCCACCCACAATTGTCACTCCCGATTTTTCTGACCCAGAAAACCCAAACACACTACACCCCGCTGCCAATCTTAGTGGTGACAACACTAGGCTGGTCCTATCCCACCAGGCCAAGAAACCTGGGGTGTTGTTTGCGATCTCCAGTGCACACCCACTGGGGCAGAACTTGCGACTATGTGGTTGCTCTGCCCAGGGGGTAATATCACTCTGAAAGAGCCGTATAATGGTTTTCTACCACATATAATCCTGTATGGAGGGATAAACAGTCTGAAGAGCCTGGTTTTCCTGGTTCACCACTATACGGTCACTGTATGGCGGTAATATTGGTCTTTGTATACTGATCTTTATTGAGTAATAGTATAGAGGTATTATTCAGTCACATGTGGTGCTAACTTTTTATAGTGGGATTTGTTTGGTAGCAGTATGATGGTGATATACATGGTGAGTCTTTATGACTATTATTAAGAGGTACTGGTCGAACATGTTAATGGTCGGAGCAGGAGCTGGTATGGGGGCGCATTTAAAAGTTTGCTATGGGACCCATCCTTTTCTAGTTATGCCCCTGGTGGTTGCCATTGTATGCTTTCATCATAGTGATTTATTTAATGGATGTGTCATGAGCAAAAAAATGAAAAAGTTATGATTCGCAGACTAAGCAAAACAACATTTTTTTTTTAAGTGGTTTTATTGTTTAAATCTTTACTAGGTTTGCGTTCGTTGGCCATCGGGTAGTCGATAGTAGATTTGAGCGGACCATTTAAAATCTATGGGAAGAACAACACCTTTATTTACACCCAAAAAGGGTGGAAAGCTGGAAAATTTAAAACCACAACGTCAAATGGATAGGCTAATCTTAGCCAACAATTTTGGGTTTTAAAAGCCCAAAAAAAAAAACACACACCATTCCCTTTCCCGTCTTGTACCACGCGGCCCTTTTAAAATCATACCCACAAATTAAAAAATGCGAAGGCATATGTTTGAACCACTTTTACTTGAACTGGACTTAAATTTTCCCCGCCTGGAAGCGATGACCCCAAACCTGCTGCCCCCCCAATTTAAAAGTGCCGGAAAAAGGGTTTTTCAACCCATTTTTGTTTCAATGGACTATACTGTCCTGTCCTGGGGGACGTTGCCCTCCGTAGAGTGCGGGCCAATTAGCTTCACTTGGAAATACTGGGGTTTAAGCCCTGTTCCCCCGGTGCCCTTTTTTTGGCATTCTTTTTTCATTTTACTAACGTGCTGGAGGAAAATTTTTCTGTACTTTGTTCTCGTCCTGCTCCATACTCCATGTCCTCTGAATAACCCACATCTGGTCAAGTTTTCCTGTACCCCCCTTGTAAATTCAGAGGAATTTTTTTTTCCAGATTTTTACATGCAATTTTTTAGTAGTTTAATTTAGAAAACACAATTTTAAAATAGGTGGAAACCCACATGTCTTTGTTTTTTTTTTTTAATTGTATTAAATGGGTTTGTCTCAAAAAGGGATGATAGCTATGTTAAAGATCTTGCAAAAAAAAGTCATTTTTGCAATATGTGTCCATTACAGTGTCCACCTATTCTGTTTTGACAGCACCCTCCCCTTGGCACTCTTGACAATTGTGAAGAAAAATGTCGTTAGAAAAACATTTTTTTTATAATAGGACCGTAGTATGCTGCATTTCAAAACAAAATGCCCCAAAAATTCAAACATGACCCTTTAGCCCCTTTGGGCAATTTTGAAGAACAAATTTGTTTAAAACAACATTTTTTTTTTTAAAAGGGCCTTGTATTGCTGCATTTTAAAGCAGCATACCCAAAAAATTTTAAAAATGACTTTCAGCCACTGTTAAAAATTGTGAGGGGAAATGCACTTAAAAGCCACATTTTGTTCCAAAGGACTGATTATTGTGATCTCACAGCTACTGACCCCAAAAAATTTTTAATATGACTTCTCAGCCACTTTAAAAATTTTTGGGGAGAAATGCCCCTTGAAGCCCCATTTTGTTCCAAAGGACCATAATTTTATGTATCTCACGAACATGACCTCAAAACCATTGACAATGCGAAAACTTCTAAATAAAATGAGTAAATGGGGAAAACGGTGTTGTCATGAAACCTTCTGTCTTTTACAGTCTCCTCACAGCAAAAAAAGCAAAATGAATGTTGGAAAAAAAGAATAAAATTGCAGTAAGAAAAGATCATTTTAAAAAAAAATTTTTCAAGAGGACCCTTTCTGTTTGAAGGGAATGTGAAGTAGACGGGGAACTAACGGTGACCCCGGCAAATTGGGGGCCCCAACAACACAGATCCATCCTGACATCTTGATGAAGTCAAACGATCCACATTATCGTGGAAAGGGATGCGTTTGTTGTAAGGGCCCTCGAGCTGTGCTGAAAGGCCGCTCAGAATGACGCTGGCTGGGGGCAGGGCAACACCTCATGGCTGGCGAGCGAGCTCGGGGCCCTTTGTCCATTTTGGTACCCCGAAGTCTATTTGGGGTTTGGAAAAACTACAAAAAACATCGGTGTTAGACCAATAGTCGTGCCCATATCTTTAAGCGGCTTGTGTGTTGGGTTTTGTGCCCCGCTTTTCATAGTTGGTGAGGGGGTAAACAAAGATTGCATAGGTACCTTTGGCTTTGCCCCTTGCCCGTGCTGCTGCGTGCTGCGCTACGGCTATTGGACTATACTGCTGTCATGTGCTGATGTTTTCCCCCGTGACTTTGGGGAACGTGAAGCAGAGCAACAATGTCTCGTTTATCAAACAGCAAGGTCTCCATTTCCGCATTTTTTCTCTATTTGGGTGGGGGAAGGAAAGTGCTGATTTTTTTTTTGTACGGGGATCCGGAGGGTGGCCCCCCAGTAACTGTTGCATTTTGATGGGCCTTTAAAGCGAGGATCTGTTGGGGAAATGGGGCATCCCGACTCATGTGGAGTTTGGGGCCTTGATTTCCCCAAATCTGGGTAGGGGGGACTACAATTGATCTTCCCCCATCTTCCCCCTCCGCCTCAAATTCCGCCAACCTCCTTTTTCCCAAAGGAGGGATGTCGGTAACGTCGGTGTTAGGAATACCCCTCCTCCCCCCTCTGCGCCTCCGGGACGCTTTAACACGCCCCCGACTTCCTGAGATGTGCCCCTGAGAGTGATGCGCCACCTTTCACTAGCTCTGGAGCCCGAACCCTGCCCAATGAAGGTTTAAATTGTGAAACTTCGGGCTTGTGGATTTGACGGGAGAAAGGGCTCCGTGTCCGCTCGTGCCCGTCCCCCTCCTCCATCGTGGGGGGTGACCTTTTGTTTAGGTGCCCAAACGACGTTCCAAAAATAAGATCCCACAATGTCGCTGACAGGGCATTATCCCCCATGCCCTTTTGGTGGTTTCTTAAAAAAATGGCAGGATGGTGCAGAATCTTTCACTGCCTACATTAGGGGGGGTCAACCCCCCGAGGTCCGCACCGCTGCTTGTCGGGCCCATGTGTCACTTGTACTGGTAAATGGCATTGCGCGCTGCCACAATCGCGGAGATGTGAAGGGGGAATTCCAGCGTGTTGCCATGTAACAAGGAGCGGTTTTGAGGGGGGGGCGAGCTGAGCTGCAACGCACCCAGGCGGGCGAAGCGGGGTGCGAACGGTGGAAGTGCGAATTTTTTAGATTTCGAGCCTTCCTCAGCAGGCATCCGTTTTGTTAGCTCTTTAAAAATTTCTGGAGGGACAAGGTTCATGAGTCCCGGGCAAGGGATGTGCTCCAGCCTACGATATTAAGGGGGGCCCACAGATTTGCCGTTATCGACACCCCTTGCCTGGCAAAAGGTTTTGGCCCCCAGCCAGCGCTCGGTTCTTGGGGACCCGCCACGCCCCACCGTGGGGGCGGTCCAAGACGTTTAATTTTTCCAGGCCTGGTTTCTCTGGGCACGTGATGCCACCAGAGGACCTTGGGGGAAAGCCCCTGCACCATCCCTGCGGTTTTGAAGAGCATGCGCCGAGCCTGGGAGCCCCGTCACCCCAGAGAATCCACCCAAAAATCCCCCAGTGAGCGTCACAGAGTTTAAGGGGCCTTGGCCGTGCTTATAGCCATATGTCGGGGTAGATGGATTTTTCCCGGCCCAGATGCAGACAACGCGCTTAAAATTTTAGACGCCCCGTGGCTGGCCAGGGCAGGGATGGCTTTTCTGGCAAAGAACCCTGTCGGCATCTGGTTTGGGGGGCAGCAGGGCCATGACGTGGCGGAAACCCCTCTGTGACAGGGAAAGGAAAAATTTCCAAAGGGCCAAAAGCCCGACAATGCCGAATTCGGTTTTGGGTTTTGGGGTGTTTTGGGTTTTAAAATGTTTCTTTGCCCCAAAACTGGAAAGACAGAAGGTGGTGTAGACTGGCCGCTTTTACGGGTCAGGTCGTCAAACTGGCGGGGGAGAAGGGGAGGATGGGTCTTGGGGTGCTGGGGGTATGGGCGCGGGGGGCTGAAGCGGAGGCTGATCCCCGACATGATTGAGAGCATGGGCAGCTGAGGAACGTTGGTGGTGGCGGAGGGGGAGGAGGCGGAGACAGAGGGTGTGACAGTGGTTGGGGGACCCGGGGTGGGGGTGGGCCTTTTTTGCCAAGGGGTTGCCTATTTAACTATGCTTCGGATGAACTAGACTTTTTGGGGGGTGGTTAACCACTAAGGGTTTTTCCTTACTTATGGTTTACGGCAAAGGCGGCATATGACATCCTTAATCAAGGGCTTCTAAAACCCACTTAATCCTGGACCTTTTTACCTAAAGGGGGCGGGGCCCAACTGGGCGGCGGAAAATTTTACCGGACTTTGCGACTGCCCTCTCCCCTTTTTTAGGCGGGGCCCATTTCTGCACTACCCCATCGCTTCCTCCTGTCCAGGATGAAAACGCTCGCAAGCAAATTCTGCAGAAAAGACCACGATGGATCCGCAATGTCATCATCATCAACACAGGTGACTTCGTCGTCCTGACATTCTGCATCCAGGAGCTGCGGGCTACAAGCAAAGGGCACTGCAAGGCGTTGCCGACCGCCCGGGATTTTTACCGATTGACCGGCTTCCTTATCCTCCTCTGATAGCATCAGTAACTGGGCGTCAGAGCAGACTAATCATCCTCTTGATCTTTTAACATGCCTTCTGACCCCAACCGCATTTTGTCATCAAAGAGGTCTTCAGACAATGGATTATCCACAGTGGTGGGTACACGAGTTGACATTTGGGCTGCTTCATGTTGGACGGATGCTGATGATGCTGATGACGACATTTGTGGCCATGAGTTGGAGGACGATGAGGTAAGTCTGCTGGATGCAGGTTTCATTAACCACTGTAGGACTGTTTGGAGTCGCTGTTCATTACTGAGATTCACAGGGCCTGACCAGCGATGACAGGCCATGACAGTCCTGCAAGCGACGATCCGCTGGCTTGCGTGTTGTCGCCAGCACTGGAAGGAGCACCTTCTCTCGTTCCTCTACCTCCATGTGCTACCCCCCTCTTTGCTCGCTTACCACCTGAATTTCGCTCCATGTTCAGAAATATAAAAATTTGAGAAGGTATGGAATAGTTTTGGAAAGTCTCTTATTAAAAGACGGCAAATCACAGCTATTCTCAAATCCCTCAAATCCAATCAATTGCTGGATTCAAAATTAACTGCAAGGTGTCTATCAACAAATCTGGACTGGGCAAAAGTGCAAAAAACACGTATCTGTTATGTATTCGTATAATACAAGATATTTTTGGCACCTTTCAATTCACCTGTGGTGACTATAAAATTGCTGTATTCAAATTTAAGTGCAAGGTGTCTATCAACAAATCTGGACTGGGCAAAAGTGCAAAAAACACGTATCTGTTATGTATTCGTATAATACAAGATATTTTTGGCACCTTTCAATTCACCTGTGGTGACTATAAAATTGCTGTATTCAAAATTAAGTGCAAGGTGTCTATCAACAAATCTGGACTGGGCAAAAGTGCAAAAAAACACGTATCTGTTATGTATTCGTATAATACAAGATATTTTTGGCACCTTTCAATTCACCTGTGGTGACTATAAAATTGCTGTATTCAAATTTAAGTGCAAGGTGTCTATCAACAAATCTGGACTGGGCAAAAGTGCAAAAAAACACGTATCTGTTATGTATTTTTTATAATACAAGATATTTTTGGCACCTTTCGATTCCCCTATGGTGCCTATAAAATTGCTGTATTCAAATTTAAGTGCAAGCTGCCTCAATGAACAAGCTGTAGTGCGCCAAAGTAAAAAAGCTCGTATCTGTTATGTATTCGTATAATACAAGATATTTTTGGCACCTTTCAATTCACCTGTGGTGACTATAAAATTGCTGGATTCAAATTTAAGTGCAAGGTGGATATATCAACAAAGGTGGAATGGGCAAAATTGAAAATGAACACCTATCTGAAATGTATACTGATAATAAAAGTGGAGTTTTGCACCTAACAAAGAGACCTGCAGTTACTAGAAAAGATGTGTATCCTAATATAAGTTCAGGCTGCCCAATATCCAGGAAATATTTCAATAGAAAATGGTTAATAATAAAGCTATTGCAGTGCAATGTCTACACTAAGTCTGGGGGAACTTTATCCAGTATTCTTTATAGAGCCTGTCTGTGTTCGCCCGCGGGCGCCCCCTCCCCCGCTCCCCCCGTGACTTTACAGCGGTAGATGCTCCTTTAAAATTCTCTAGCTAACTACATAAAATCTTCCAATCTCTAATCTAACTAAATTGTAAAGATCACAGCTAATAGTAGAGGTTTCTCTGTGAAGAAGAATAATTTCGCTGAGCTGTTTGGACACAGGCAGAGCGCACATCCTACTGCTATGAGACGCTGAGAGACACTGAGGCTGAACAGGAAGGGCTGTTCTATGTAAAACGAGGTCATGTGATTTTTCCAGCCAATCGCAACCATACACATCCCAGTCATGACGTCGCACACACATCTCACCCTGCTCTATTCTGTAATCTGATTTGCTGGCCGCCAAAATGACAGGAAGCGCCGAAAATGGCGCGATCTTAATAGATGATGCACAGATTTTAACCTTAATTATCGCATGATCTAAAAAGTCCGATCACCATAAAAACCGTGCCGATTTCAACTTTGTCGATAATAATCGCTCAACACTACTCCTTACCAACATTGGACGTACGTCCTGATGCCGGTAAGGGGCTTTGTAGCACTGAAATCCCTCTACATAGCCACCGGGTGTTAGCTGCTAATTGCAGCTAACACTAAGAGGTTACAGAGTAGGAGGGCGCTGGCACAATCCTGCACTGTTTAACCCTTTACACGCCCTGGTAAAGATGGCTGCAGCGTCTAACTCAATGAGAAATGGTGCTGCGCCTATGGCGAAATCGCAGGGCCCAGATTACTTAACATGGCAGCATTGTGAAGGCTTCCATCGCCGCCATGTTTTTGATTTCTCTACTTCCAGCCCCAGATAGGAAGTGGGGAGACCACCATATTTGTACAACCTAATGCATTGTCTATACAATACATTAGGCTATATAAATGATTGCTCTCCTAGTGTTGTAGAACACTAGGGGGACTCAAAGTAAAAAAAAAAAATTTAATGTGTAAAAAAAATAGTTGAAAGTTCAAATCACCCCCCTTTTGCCATTTTTCAAATAAAAAAATAAAATAATAAAAAAGTTACACATATTTGGTAACACAAAAAAAATTCCAAATGCCAAAATTGGATTTTTTTTGGTCATTTTACATCCCCTAAAAAGTGGAATAAATGTAATAAAAAAGTTACATGCATTCTAAACTGCTAGCAATAAAAAATACACTTCAACCCACAAAAAATGCGCCGGTGTTACTACAAAAAAGTTATTGGCCCAAAAAAATGGTGCCTCTACCAAATAGTAAATGTTTGCATTTTTTTACGGTACCAAAACATAATAGAAATCATACATGTTTGGTATTGGCAGATGCATATCAACTTGTAGAATACAGATAACACATAGGGCGACCTGTATGAAGATCGGCATGTCAGAGCGCCTGTTTTCGAGCGCTCGAACGTGAAAGCTACGCCTCATGTATGTCGGCGCCCGAGGTGTGCTCATCGATGCGGTGTAAAGTCCCCTGCGCCTTGCCAGTATGTAAGGCGCAGTACGGGACTTAGGTGCCATAGGACTGCACCTATCATGTATTCCGATTCAAGACAGGCTGGAAAACAGCGAGAAATCATTACACATGTTAGTAAAGAGCAAAAAGAGATGTCTTTCAAATGAATGACTGAATAAATAGAAAAATCAAAGCTGTCTAAAAGCGATTAAATGTATTGAAGAAGTATAACAATAAAAATCAAAGGTAAAAGATATAAGATCGCTAAAGAAATAAATCTCAGCTCTCAGCTCCGAGCGGCATGGAGTATAAATCAAAAAAATCGTTTTTATTAGGTGTAAAACATTATCTGAAAAAGAGCTCAAACCTTCTAAAAAAATACATAAAGAAAATCACTTTATTTAGATTTAGAAAATTGCCGGGAAATACAGTAATTCAAATTCTGTAAGCTCTTCTCCTTGGTCGGCATAAACCAGCCAATCAGAATAGGAGCGACAGCAGGGGCGTAACTAGAGAAGCCAGGGCCCCATAGCAAACTTTTGGATGCCCGTCCCTGACCACGACCATGTACCAGGACATGCTGTTAGATAATGTAGATAATACAAGGGGCAAATACCTCACCATACATCTCACCATCATACTGCTACCAATCAAATCCCACTATACTAAGACCAGCATGACCAATAACGCTATTACATAAGGACCTGATTATAGCACCAGAACACGACCACAAATTACCACCACATAGTGACTGAATAATAACCCTTATATTACTGATCAGTCTACAAAGACCAATACTGTCTAATAATAATAATATATATAATAATATAGTGACCATAAGTGGTATATAACCATGTGTACACAGGCTCTGCTGATGTTTATAACAACCATACAGTGACCATATAGTCGGTAGACTCCAACCAGTGTACACAGGATCTGCAGACTGTATGTAACCACCATTCAGTGACCATTTATTGGTTAGACACCTATGTTACAAGGGCTCTTGCAGACTGAATATTAACTCCATACGTGACACATATAGTGGTAGTCAGCGAGTGTACCAGGCTCTGCAGACTGTATATAACACCATACAGTGACATACTAAGTGGTAGACACCAGTGTACACAGGCTCTGCAAGACTGATATATTACCTACCATACAGTGACCAATATATGTGGGTAGTTGACGAGCAGTTGTACACAGCTCTGCAGACTGTTGATAAACCACATACAGTGTAAAAACCTCCATAAATAGTGGTGAGACAGCAGTGTACCACCCTGTACCAGACATATATGTGATTACAGTGCCAGTTACATCTTGTGACTCACAGTGACGTTTTGCTCTGACCAGTCGTTGACTTTCCCCTTTGTTCTGCATCCGGTCCAGTAAGCCATCTTGATGACCATACCCGACCATTGTCCCTGCAGATTTAGTACACAAATATCATAGAATCCTCACTTTTCCGCACCCCCCCCCTGGCTATTATGGGGTCCATTTAGGCAGGGCAGGGTTTAGATAGGCTATAGGGGCCCCAATAGGCTAGGTTAGGTAGCCAATAGTGCCCTTTAGGCAGGCAGGGTTTCAGGTCGTATAGGGAGCCATACAGGTAGGACAGGGGTTAGGTGGGCTGTTAGGGGCCATATAGGTTAGGGTTTAGGTTGCTAAAGGGCGCCCCATATAAGTAGATAGGCAGGCTTGGTGGGGTATACAGGACTGGCTTGTGGGGGTATACCAGCAGGCATATAGGTGTGTACAGGCAGGACAGTTTATAGGGGTGCTATAGGGCAGGCATATAGGGAGGGTATAGGCAGGCATATGGGGGGTATAGGCAGGCATATGGGGGGGGGGTATAGGCAGAGGTCATATGGGGGTATAGGCAGGCAATATGAGGGGGTATAGGCAGGCTATGGGGGGTATAGGCAGGCATAAGGGGGTGTTGGCAGGATTATGGGGATTATTAGGCAGGCATATGGGGGCTATAGGAGGCTTTGATTGGGAGCTATAGGCAGGCATAGGGGGTTATAGCAGGCGATATGGGGGGTATAGGCCGGCTATGGGGTTATAGGCAGATCATGGGGGGTATAGGCAGGCATTATGAGGGGGTTATAGGCAGGCATTGAGGGGGTATAGGCAGGCATATGGGGGCATATAGGGCGGGATCATGGGGCTATAGGCAGTTACTATGGGGGCTATAGGCAGGCTTATGGGGGGTATAGGCGGCATATGGGGGTATAGGCAGGCATCTATGGGGATATAGGCAGGCATATGAGGGGGTATGGCAGGCATTGATTTTGATGAGGTGGGTATAGGCAGGCGATTAAGGGGGCTATAAGGCAGGCAGCTATGGGGGCTATAGGCAGCATATGGGGGGTATAGCAGGGCATTATGAGGGGGTATATAGGCAGGCATATGAGGGGGTATAGGCAGGCATATGAGGAGGTATAGGCAGGCATAAGGGGCTATAGCAGGCATATGGGGGGATTTAGGCAGGCATATGATGGGGTTATAGGCAGCATAAGGGGGGGCTCTTTAGACAGGCATTTGGGGGCTATAGGCAGGCATATGGGGGCTATTGTTTTTCTGTAGGCAGGCAGAAATGGGGTTATAGGCAGGCATTATGGCGGGTATTATAGGCAGGCATATGGGGCT
The DNA here is from genome assembly GCA_025379985.1 of Phyllomedusa bahiana. Taxonomy (NCBI): domain Eukaryota; kingdom Metazoa; phylum Chordata; class Amphibia; order Anura; family Hylidae; genus Phyllomedusa; species Phyllomedusa bahiana. The sequence goes on from JAODAL010013131.1 coordinate 77,317, forward strand.
ATTGGCAGCATAGGGAGGGGGTTATAGGCAGGCTATGGGGGGGTATAGGCAGGCATATGGGGTATTGGCGGCATATGGGGTTATAGGAAGGGCATATGGGGCCTATAGGCAGGCAATATGGGGGGTATAGGCAGGCATTATGGGGGTTTGCCGGCCATTATGGAGGGGTATAGGCAGGGCATATTGAGGGGGTATAGGCAGCATTTGAGGGGGTATAGGCAGGCATATGGGGGGTATAGGCAGGCATTTGGGGGCTATAGGCAGGCATATGGGGGCTGTATGGGTAGGCATATGGGGGGTATAGGCGAGGCATATGGGGGGAAAGGCGGCAATATGAGGGGTTTAGGCAGGCATAAGTGGGGCTATAGGCAGGCAGATGGGGGCTATAGGCAGGCATCTGGGGGGTATAGGCAGGCATATGGGGGGAGATAGGCAGGCATTTGGGGGATATAGGTAGGCTTATGGGGGCGATAGGCAGGCTTATGGGGGGTGTTATAGGCAGCATATGAGGTTATAGGCAGGCATATGGGGGCTATAGGTAGGCAATATGGGGGGCTATAGGCAGGCATATGGGGGTATAGGCAGGCATATGGGTGCTATGGCAGCATATGGGGGGGCTATAGGCAGGCTATGGGGGGGTTATAGGTAGGCATATGGGGTATAGGAGAGCGAGATGAGGGGGTATAGGAAGGCATATGCGGGGGAGGGTATAGGAAGGAATATGGGGGCTATAGGCAGGCATTATGGGGGGTATAGGGCAGGCATATGGGGGTAAAGGCAGGCCATCATGGGGGGTTATAGGCATGCATATGGGGGGGTATAGGCAGGCATATGGGGGATATAGGCAGGGCAATATGCGGGGGTTAGGCTGCATATGGGGGTTATAGGCAGGCTTAATGGGGGGTATAGGCAGGGCATATGGGAGTATAAGCAGGGACATTTATGAGGGGGTATAGTCAGCATAAGGGGGCTATAGGCAGGCCGATATGGGGGCTATAGGCAGGCATATTGGGGGTATAGGGCAGGCATTGGGGCTATAGGCAGGCATATGCGGGGTGATAGGAGGCATTAGGGGGGCTATAGGCAGGCACTCTATATGGGGGCTATAGGCAGGCATATGGAGGGGGTTTTAGCAGGCATATGGGGGCTATAGGCTGGGCAATTTTGGGGGGGTATAGGGCAGGCATATGGGGGTATAGGTTGGCATATGGGGGGGTATAGGCAGCATATGGGGGCTATAGGTAGGCATATGGGGGGTATAGGCAGGCATATGGGGGCTATAGGTAGGCATATGGGAAGGTATAGGCAGGCATATGGGAGGGTATAGGCAGGCATATGGGGGGGTATAGGCAGGCATATTTGGGGGGTAAACGCAGGCCTATGGGGGGGTATAGGACAGCATGTATTGGTGGTAGTTAAAATAAGAAACAACTTACTCACCTCGGTCCACGCTCCCCCGATGCGTGGCTCGCTCTGCTGCTCTCCCTGCAGCCTCTGCACTCAGCGCGGGCGGCGCGGTGATGTGACATCACCGCGTGCGCCCACGTGACCACAGAGCGCCGGCAGGGGGAAGTAACAGAGCGATCGGCGCTCCGCTCTGCTAGCTCCAGCCAGCGCTGCCTCTGAACGCTCGGGCCAGGGGGCCCGGGCGTTCAGAGGGAGTATGCGCCGGGCCCCACAGCTCCCCGCCCGCCGCAGTGAACTGTTAAGGTCACTGCCGGCGGGCCCAGGAGCGGCATTACCGGGGTAGCGCAGGGGCCCCGTAGCAACTGCGACCCCTGCTACCCCGGTAGTTACGCCCCTGAGCGACAGGGAACCATTATAACCTATGGAGTAGTATTGACCAATCAAATGCAAAGGCGGACAGTTCAAAATGCAGTAAAAAAGGCAGAAAAGAGCTGATTGATTGAACTAGCGGGGGCTTGGCTATCCCATCCAATCAGAGCGCGAGCTACTTTGTCCCATTGTAGTCTATGGAGAGATCGGGGCAATGAAATCTCAGCTCCGTGCGGCCATTGGAGTATCCCATTGTAAATATAATTAGGTGATATAACATATCTCTGTAAAAGAGCATAAAATCTTCTTTAAACATACAGAAATATAAAATCACTAAATCTAAACGTCGTTTGTCGCCGTCATCGGCGCTACATCAGGAATTGTAATATAGAAAATTGCGGGAAATACAGTAATTCAAATTCTGTAAGCTCTTCTCATTGGTCGGGCAAAAACCAACCAATCAGAATAGGAGCGACAGTGAACCATTATAACCTATGGATTAGTATTGACCAATCAAATGAAAAGGTAGGACAGTTCAAAATACAGTAAAAAATGAAGACAAGAGCTGATTGGTTGAGCCCAGGCAGCAGATATGAATCTACCAATCATATGTAGCGCGTCTATTTTGAGTGGAGCAAGAAGGGCACGATAGAAGGGCGCCCTAAAAGTTATTACTGTCTATGGGAAATATTCTAGTACTGTGATTGGTTGGGGGAAGAGGGGCTCGTCCTGTTAAGCCAATCAGCGGGTGAGCTACTTATCTCATATTCTATGGGGAAAAGAAATGCAGAGCAAGCTCTGTTTGTGATTGGCTAAGTTAAAGAAGGCGCGACTATTGGGGCCAATGGGAGAGCGAGCTACGCTCTAATGGGTTTTCTAATGCAATCTATAATAAAACTGTACATGCCAGAAATCAAATGATAAGACTCACGAAGTTGTGCCGATGTGTATATAAAATGAACAATAATATGGGGGTAACGAAAATAAACAAATATAAATGAATTCAATGAGTTCACATTTATTTGTTTATTTTCATTAGCCACTGATCAATAATATGGGGCTAGCGAAAATAAAGAAATAAAAATGAATTTATTGAATCCTATTCTGATTGGCTGGTTTATGCCGACCAATGAGAAGCGCTTACAGAATTTGAATTACTGTATTTCCCAGCAATTTCCAATATCCCAATTCCTGATGTCGCGCCGTTATTGATTTTTTGTTATTGATTTTATTTATGTTGGTTTTTAGAAGGTTTCAGCTCTTTTTCAGATAATGTTTTATACCTAATAAAAACGATTTTTGGAATCATACTCCATGCCGCATGGAGTTGAGAGCTGAGATTTATTTCTTTTGTTTCTTATATATTTTTCCTTCAATTTTAATTGTTCAACTGTTACAATACATTTAATTGTTTTTATTTATTTGATATTTATCTTTATTAATGAAATTATTTTATAGACAACTCATTTTTAGGATTGTACTGTTGTAACAGTCGACCTAGAGCACATTTTGCCCCATTACGTTCTAGCTTCACTTCGCCTCCTCCGGCTCAGGTAGACGACATTCAACAAGGTCTGCCTGTCGGAGCTGCAATGCGCCGCACTTTGCCGACACGTGATCATGCATGCGTCTGAGTATTCGAAAGTGCCGTGTCCCACCACAGAACGCCCAGTGCACGCCCCTTCATGTTAGGCGCATCCGAAAGTGGCGAAGGTTGCGCCTAACATTGCATCCCTGCGTCCGACAATGGATTCGGACCGGTGAGGCGCAGGTTCCTCCAGAAATTGGGCGCAAATCCCGATCGTACATGTCGCCCATAATTTATACCGAAGATTGAACGCCGTAAAAACAAAAATCCTGCAAACATGGCGCAAGTAAATTTTTTCACATTTTGCCACACTTAGAGTTTTTTTTGCCGTTTCCCAGTATATTCTATGGTAATATGCACAACACCATTAGAAAGTACATCTTGTCTCACAAAATAAAAGCCATCATACGTCTATGTAGATGGAAAAATAAAAAAAGTTATGGCTCTCAGAAGGCGAGGAGGAAAAAAGTTAAAGCCATATTATTATGACCGTCCGTCAGGAAGGGGTTAAAACAGCAGAATCGGGGCATTAATGTTGAGTTGCTATTCCCTGTTAACTTCTACTGTGTTCCAGCAAAAAATGGATAAAAATTGTAAATATGCAAAAAAAAAAGGTGACGCTTTGAAATTTCACCTCCACTGTGTGGTAATGCCTGTGAAACACCTAGAGGGTTAACAAACTTCCTAAACTCTGTTTTGAATACTTTAAGGGGTGTAATTTTTTAGAGTAATTGATGGAGGTGTCTAACATACAGGCCCCTCAAAGCTACGTAAGAACTGGAATGGTCCCTAAAATATCTCTGTTTCAAATTTTCTTAATAATTATAAGCCCTTTAATGCCGTTAAAGAATAAAAAGACATTTATAAAATGCTGCCAACCTACAGTAGATATACGTTAGATGCAAGTTATAAACCATTTTGTGTGCTATAACTATCTGTCTTATATGCAGACATTTTTGGCAAATGTATTCATATTTTCACAACATTTTGATATTTTTCACGAATAAACAAGGATTGCATTAACCAAAATTTATTACTACTTTAAAGCACAATGTGTCACAGGAAAACACTGTCTAAGTCACATGGATAGGTAAGAGCATTAAAAAGTTATTCCTACACAAAGTGACATGTGTCAGATTGGAATAATGGGTTCTGTCTTAAAGGGAACCTGTCACATAGGTTATGCCCCCCTTGCTGAGGGCAGCACAAGCTAGTGTCAGACCTGCTGTTTCCAGTGCTGTGTCCCTCATTCTGTAAGATGCAGCCGTTTTAGAGCATTTTATGCTCAAATCTTATTCATAAGCAGGTTTTAGCCCCACCCACCAAAGGTTAGCCCCGCCCACCTGACAGTTATTCACCTATTTCTACCTATTCAAAGTAATAGGTTAATCAGTTGTGAGGAGGGTGGGGCTAGCCTTAGGTGGGCGGGGCATGAAAAAACGGACTCTTTACATGACTCTTTTCTGGCTGAAAACTGCAGATTTGAGCGTTAAATCCTCCAAAACTACAGTATCTTACAGAATAAGGGACACAGCGCTGGAAACAGCAGGTCTGACACTAGCTTGTGCTGTCCTCAGCAAGGGGGGCATAACCTATGTGACAGGTTCTCTTTAATGGTCAAAACTGGCCGCAGCGGTAAGTTGTTAAACGAAGCAAAACCTGCACTTAACTCTGAAAAACACAAATTTTAAGGTGATGGCAATGGAGAGTGTGTATTTAATATAACCTATTTTTTAAATAAAAGATATAATGAGCAAAGTTTTATTTGAGCAACGGAAACTGGATTGGGAGCGTGCCAAGAAATGCTGCCAAGTTAAACTTCAAATATTATTTGGTAAAATTCCATATAACAAGGAAATCCTGCTGCTAGACAAAACACAAGGATATGTGTGTAAGACAATGGGGGTCATTGATTATCTATGAAAGTTACTACACCTTCATCAGTGGTCGTGTCAGAAAATATGGTACCATACCTGAGGTAACCAACAATGGTCATATACTACATGTATAGTTGAAACCAGATGTTTCCATACACTACATAAAAAGCCCCATCTGCATGTTTTTCTCACTATCTGACATAAACCTTACCTGTTTTAGGTCAATTTGGAACCAAAATTATTTATATTTGCCAAATACCAGAATAATGAGAGAGAATTTTTTAAGCCATTTTTATTACTTTCTGCAAAGTCAAAAGTTTGCAGAAAGTAATCCTAGTGTATGTAACACTAGGATTACTTTGCCTTTAAACAATTTTGGACAGCCCATATAATGATGTCATGTCTTTGGAAGCTTCTGATAGGTTTATTGGCAACATCTGAGTTAATCTGAGACACACCTGTGGATGTATTTTTTTGGAAAACCAGAAACTCACTGCTTCTGTGTGTAACATCAAGGAAAGTCTAAATAAATCAGCCAAGATATCAGGAACAGAATTGTGGACTTGCACAAGTCTTGTTCATCATTGGGTGCAATCTCCAGACACACGAAGGTGCCCTATTCATCTGTGCAAACCATTACACGCAAGTAGAAACAAGATGGGAATGTCCACCATCATACCGCTCAGGAAGGAGACGGGTTCTGTGTCTTAGAGATGGATGTGCTTTGGTCTGACATGTGTACATCAACCCGAGAACAAAAGCAAAAGACCTTGTGAAGATGCTGGCGGAAGCTGGTAAGACTGTGTCATTGTCCACAGTGAAACGAATACTGTATCAACGTGGGCTGAAAGGCTACTCTGCCAGGAAGAAGCCATCACTCCAAAAGAAACATATAAAAGCCAGGTTAATGTTTGCAATTGCACACATGAACAAAGACCTACATTTTTGGAGACATTTTCTGTGGTCTGACAAACCTAAAATTGATAGTCTTAACCACTGAGCCACCATCCTGCTCTTTATGCCAAACACTAAGCCACTATTCTACTCTTAAGTGCTAACCATTGAGCCACCATACCACTCTTTAGCTTTAACCACTAAGCCACCAATCTGCTCTTTAGTGCCACCATTCTACTCCTTAGTTTTAACCACTAAGCCACCATTTGGCTCTTTAGTGATAACCACTGAGCATTCGTTTTGCCCTTTAGTTCTAACCACTGAGCCACCATCTTGCCCTTAATTCTAACCACCGAGTCACCATTTTGCACTTTACTTACAATCTCTCAGCCACCATTCTGGCATTTATTGCTAACCACTGAACTACTGTGCTAAATAATATCTAGCTAGTAAACCCTTTCCAATTTATCCCTGGATATGCTTCGATCTTAAAACATTACCTTATTGGGGCGATGACCCCACGTTTTTCCAAGAGGGTGTACTAGGGTGAGTCTAGGGATAGTTCCCTTAACTGTATTTTTTCTTTTTTGGAACAAACCTGAATAGTATCCGCATTGTATATATGATTGGATGGTCTATTTCATCCTGTGGGACCATGAAAAATTCACCGAGTCATGAGTACATGCATTCAGTATAAATTGCTTTGAGTACATGCACCCTGTATGGTACTGACATATAAATTGTCCTGAGCACATATATTTTGTATGGTGTGGATATAATATGATGTATCCTTGAGGTATATGTGTGATCCTGATCTTTTTGATCTTTTTAATTGATTATTTTGATTAAAAGTAATATTTTAAGATTGAATCATATCCAAGGTCATTGTTCTTTTGGCTGTGAGACATATGGAAAACTCTAATAGATCGATTTGTTTTTCTGTGATCCCTTTCTACTTTATGGTAAAACATGAAGATCAAATCTAGACAAAATGGCGGATCCCGGCGCACGTGGAATTAAGGACGCCAGAGGTTTTGGCGAGGAAAAACTGTTTACTGTCTAAAAAAGCAAAGGGTTTATCCTCCACTTGATTAAAAAAAACGTAAAAGCCTAACGCGTTTCGCACCTTCTTTCACAGGCGCTTCATCAGAGGCAGTATAAGCGCCTGTGAAAGAAGGTGCGAAACGCGTAAGGCTTTTAAGTTTGTTTTAATCAAGCGAAGGATAAACCCTTTGCTTTTTTTAAACAATAAACTGTTTATTCTCACCAAAACCTCTGGCGTCCTTAATTCCACGTGCGCCGGAATCCGCCATTTTGTCTATAGTTGTATCCGTTTCAGAGGAACTCCGCCACTGAAGGAACCGTGGCTATCGTGTTAAAGGGCTACGGTGCAAAAAAGCCCTGTAGGTGCTTATGAGCATTGTGCCTCTATAATATATGCACAACCTTACTCGGTAAGTAATTTTTCTACTCCCACCCCTTATATTGTTTTAACATATTTCACGAGTGTGCGTCCCCTTTTCTCCTTTTTTCTTTTCTACATGAAGATAAAATCTGTAACAGCAATAGTACACGTTCATAAGGTTATGATTCTCTGAATATAAGAACAAAGAAATATGAAAAAAGGAGTAAAACATAAATAACACCAAGTTGGAATCACTGTAATTATATTAACCCACAGAGAAAAGGGAAAATGGTGATTGTACCACATACTGAGTCCTAAAAAAATAAATAAATTGTATACACACAAAAATAGCATCAATAACCACTACATCCTGTCCCGCAAAAAACAGGCCTCCAGACAGCTCATTTGATGAAGAAGTAAAAAGGGCTCTCAGAGTGTGGTGATAAAAAAATAACTAGTTTTTGTGTAAAATAAGAAGAACAATAACATTATATTACTTTGGTATTGCTGTAATTATACTGAACTGCATGTTATCCGTGTCACCTGTTGAACAGTTAAAAATTTAAAATTTGAAATAATGTTGAAATTATTGTTTTTTCCTTTGAAATATGTAACAAAAGTTAAAAGTTAAATGTTCCTCAAAATAGAGCCATTAAAATTTAAAACTCAATCTGCAACAACCAAGCCTTGTCTTTGTTGTTAGAAGGAAAAAAATATGGCCTTTGGAATGCAACAATGAAGAAAAACAAAATAAAATCAAGGCGAAAATAGGCCATAGCCTTAAAGAGGTTTCCTCGCTATGTTGTTTCGCAGAGTCACAAGCAGCTTCAGGCCAACAGACTGATCAGGCTGTGGGTGGTTCCATAGCAGTGATTAGCATATTTCGCTCCAATATAACTAGCTGATTGTTACAGTGACATAAGGGCATTAGACAAACAAAAAATTAAACAAAGCTACTGTGCGATAAGGAGTGAAAACAATTGCTTATCAGGTAATTAATATAATCTTGTTAGAGATAAGGGGCGGCATGTATGAACAGGGCTGTGCCAGATATCTGCTGTCCTTTCAGACCAATATCAGATGCAGCCCCATTCGCTACATCTTTAAATGTCCCGCACGCCATTATCAGATGCATTACATAGTGCCTGCGGCACTTTGTAATGCGCCTCGGATCAGGGGGTGTGCAGGAGGTGGGGCACACTAGAACCGTAGTGAAGCTATAGATTTATAGCTTCGCTACGACATTTATAGGTGCATTAGAGCTGGAACAGATAAACCACTTTCAAAGTGCTTTACCTGAGCCAGAAACGTCATACTAGCGGTAAAATGCGCCTGATTTATGATCTGCTATAGAGCGGGTTCATAAATCAGGTACATTCTAGCCTATTATTATATGCATAAAATTTGCTGTTTAAACGCCAAATTTCATACATGCTGCCCAAAGTGTCTGCTCTGGAGTGAGCTCTGACCATGGTAACTTTACTCCTGCACTAATCAGGAAGAGAGATTTGGAAGGTAACCTAGAGAAACTTGTGTGCACTCAGAGCAGATAAAATCTCCTGTTTAAGATAAAATCAAAACACCAATGTATTTAGAAAAAGTCTTTGATTACCTGTCCCTAAATGTTAAAAGCTAATTTTCCTATTGATAAAACCCCTTTAAGAAATAAAAGGACCTTTGATTATAAGCCAATCACTTAGGGCCACATGTATGAAAACTGTTTAGGTCTAAAACTCACTTTTTGCCCATAGGTTACATAGGTTACTATGGGAAAAAAATTCGTTTTAGACCTAAATAGTTTTTATACATGTGGCCCTTAGTGTCCTTATGCTAAAAAATCCAGTGAGAAGATATAAACTGTAAGAAAACTCAACACCAATTGTTCAATTGCCCTGCAGCGCCACCACTGGGGAAGTAAAGCATTGCAAAGTTTTCATGGAAGTCATTGGACATGACCGTTCACGATTTAGGAGATTAGAAATTCCCTTACAGAGTATTTTAACACCCTCTAGCGCTATTGGCCATACAGTCATTCTCAATAACACCAAGGTTTGAGGACTGCCAGCCCTCATATGGTTAATGCGATTTTACTGCACTTGCTCTTTAAGCAAATACACAGCTAAGTTACAATTTGCTCTCCTCATTTATAAGCTGGTTGAAGCATGAGGGCTGAGCAGGACAGAGAGAGCGCAAACATCCTTTTCTCAACTGGAGCCAATCTCCGGAGGCACAAGTCACTGTTCAAATTTCATCTTTCATTTGGAAAGAGGCAACACAACCCCATCATATGATACTGATGTAATATAAGAGTATCTGGCAGCTGGAGCAGCACACTTGTATGCATGCATATATTACAATTTTACATTTACAATGCTAAATTTTATTTTGCAAGTCTACATTGGTGACAATGCTAAATGTATTTATGTTCTGGAAGACTATGTTTTTCACTGGGGGTTTATATATCTATGTACCCATATCTTCCAAGTGTCCCTATTTTGGAGGGACAGTCCCTATTTTTAACCCTTGTCCTTCTTAGCTCTACAAAATTTCCCTCTTTTTCATTTGGGAAATAGATTTGCATCAATAAACTGACTATTTTGCTTTAAAAAGTATCTGATTGCTTTTTAACTGTACATTGGATGACAACGTATTTAATATTTCATCATTGGATACCATGCAATCCTGAAAATGTGTTTCTTTTTGGCTATCTAAAAAGTTGGCATGTATGTGTTTAGGCATGGTTAGAGGTGTGTCTTGCTGTGATGTCATGTGTTTGGGCGTGGCCTGATTTGTCCCTCTTTGCAATCTCTAAAAGTTGTGAAGTATGATTTACCTACAGGGGCTATATACTCACCTAAATACAGGGGGCTGATATACATGCATACCGGGGGCCTATATACCTACCTACTTACAGGGGCCCATACTCCTATCTACTACAGTGGCCCTTTACACCTACCCATCTACCTAGAGTTGGCCTAAATAGCTACCTAACAGGGGTCTATTTCTACATATTAGTGGGTCCTGGACCTATATACCTACCTTTCTACCTAATGGGGGACCTAGATACCTACCTATTGGGGACCTATAAATCTACATACCATATATACAAATACAACAATGCAAACTAAATGAGAGCCGCATCAAGCCAATAACTATAGCTCAACCAAGATCACAGCAAACCAATAACATTAAAAAATCAAAAAACTTTATTATGACATAATTGTAACAAACTATAAAAAATATATACTAAAAACAACTCATATGACACAAAAGAGTGGGGAGGTATTGACAATCCACTGGGAATGAGTAATAAATAAATAAATACATGAATAAATACTATATCCTATACAAAGGGCACCAAAAATCTCTAATTTATATAGCAGAGAAACTCCCATAATATCAATATACAACTGAGAGAAGAGGAGTCATATCTCATCACATTTTAAGCAAAATTATATTTATTTTATCAAAAGACAATTAAAAACACACATACAAAATAGCCAATATACAAATGGAAAACACGATGGTAGAGTGGGTAGTATATCAATACCCATTTATTCATAGATCTCATTAATCTGATAAATGGAATAGATGTATCCAAAAATATTTAAATTCTATATTGTATATTATAACAAGTATCCAATACGTATAGTCTACAAAATATCAGAAGAGATCTCTAACAATATCAAAAGGAACTATTCCCACATACAATGAAAGTCCCATACATGAGTATAGAATAGTAAAGATACCCCAGAAGTATGGAAAATGTGGGCCATGCTATTGAAGTGAAGATTCATAAATATAGTCTAAAGAGTAATGCTACAACATTTGCCCATAATGATGGATCTAGGTTATCGCCATTGCAACCATCGGCCTCCAGTCCTCACGCGTTTCGCCACCAAAGCTTTCTCAAAGGACCTTTCAGAAAGCTTTGGTTGCGAAACGCGTCAGGACTGGAGGCCGATGGTTGCAGTGGTGATAACCTAGATCCCATCATAGTTATAAATAAATACTGGTAATATAATCTATTTTTAGGCACAAAAGACTCCATATACATACCAAAAATTAATCATATGTCACAAATATATAATGTAGTGAATAAAGTGCTTAGTGCACATAAACCACAGTAATATCCACAAATATATAGAAAAACGTGAAAAAATATTTTGTATTTAGGTATATACAAACTAATAAAGTGCTACCGTGCAAAAAATATATAGAGACAAATGAGCCAGAGAAAGATTAAATAAATAAGCAATTCATACAATAAAGATCTCATAAAGTAACATTCCCCAGATACATTAACACAAGATAGATTCCATACTCGCGTTTTGCATATATTCTTCTTCAGGGGAGTGTGAATATAGTGTGTCAAAAGAAGTCCTTTTATGGCGAGTTCAGCGCCATTGTGACTTTTCCTCCTACCCGGGGAGCACGCTGGCACCACACATATGCAACGCGCTCTGCCCATGAAACATCACATGAGTAGACACTTAAGCGCGCCCGCGTGAAGACGCATCTCCATGGGGACGCACACCCGCCGGAGCATTAGGAAGCATCAGCCACTCCAAAATAGAAATTAAACGAAGGTAGTTCTAAACAAACACCGCTAAGTGTCTGGATAACTTATGTAGCCATATATAATATAGACCTATGTCACCTATAGATTAGATAATGTGGATAATAACGTAACCCTATAATAAGCCTATGATAACGTGAAACAAAATAAAAAGAATTACAAGTGAAGCATATACTGTAAATACTCAAAAAATGTATAAAATAAAGAAATAAGGAAATGAATAAGAGGTGACTAAGAAGACAACTACAACCAGTGGATAAGGCCAAAAGCATGGCCTAACTGAGAACAACTTACCTAAAAAGGGGTTTACCTATCTGCCTACCTAGTTTCGAGGTGTACCTACATATTATATTGAGGGATTTAATGTCTCCTATGAGTTACTGGAATAACTTTACAGCAATCACTAATATATGTTTAAAGTGCCTGGATATAAATGGTATCTACCACTGTATGGTCACTATTTGGCAGTAATATTGGGAGGGCACCACATGTAAATAAAATAAAAAACACAAAAAAGACAGCCCGATACAAATTTTTTATCCTTACACCTGACTTTTTTACCATTTTACTAAACAATATAATATAAAAATTGCATAAAAACAAAACCTTACATATCAGGAAAACAAAGTGACAAAATTTAGAAATACTGAGTGCTAGAAAGCTTTAATGCGTTCAAACCCGTATGTACTGAGGAAAAGGAAAATGTGACAATTTAGAGGGGGGGGGGGGCTCAGGGATTGGTTAATGATGATGCAATGTGTGGCAGAGTGGCGCAATATGTTAATGGGGGCAGGACAACATTTTTTCTGTTCATCCTGAGTGCAATTTAGGCTAGAAACTGCCCCGCTCTGCAAAATGTGCAACAGGTCCCTCTTTCACTACACATGGTCACCGGTGGAGATTGTGTTACAGCTATGGCACCTCAGAATCATGTTACCATGTAGGTAGGCCCCATTAGATAGGTTGGTAGGCCTCAGGTAGGTAGGTAGGCAGTAGTTTGGCCCCAGGTAGGTTGATCCAAGGTAGGTAGGCAGTAGTTAGGCAGGTCTGAATTAGGTAGGTAGGCTACAGATAGGTAGGTAGATTGTAGTTGGACCCCAGTTAGGTTGGCAGACCCCAGATAGGTAGGTAGGCAGTAGGTAGGCCACAGGTAAGCTAGCTAGATAGGCTATAGGTGGGGCCCACATATGTAGATAGGTAGGTAAATAGGCTATATGGGGCCCCAAATGCAGGCAGGCTTTAAGTAGGGTATAGGGGCCATATAGGTAGGCAGGCAGGGTTTGGGTAGGGTATAATGGCCCCACATAGGTAGGTAGGCAGGGTTTAGGAGGACTATAGCAGGCCATATAGGTAGGCAGAAAGGGTGATAGGGGACAGGCAGGCAGGCTTATAGGGGTTATAAGGGCCATAAGTGTTAAAAGAAAGAAATCTCCATGCTCCCACAATGTGACCACACAGCCAGTCGGCCAGCCTCTGTGTTTGGACCAGGCGGCACGATGATGTGATGTCATCGCGATGCCCACATCAGCACTGAGGGCCGGCACCTGGTAAGCTTAAGGGCTAAGTCCTTAGGCTTACCAGGAGGGTTAGCAGAGCAGAGCACCCGCGGCACTCCACTCTGCTAATAACGGGCAGTCTGACTCCTGCCTTAAAACAGTTATATTTGTACTCTTTAAGAGGTGATATACCATTTATGAGGACTTTGTTGGCCACAAACTGCCCAGCTACTGTAGTCTAGTAAGGAAACATAAGTGATAGTGGCTTACATGTTGTTCCTTCTCTGCTGTGGGTGTTTAGAGGGAAAACATACAAGAGGCTGGTGCATTCCCAAATATCACCTAGTTACTGTGGTAAGCCCACTCAGACCCATGGCAGCAATAAAGGTTTAAGCAAGAGCAATCAGCTTTCATAGGCATATCTGGATCTCCGGTAGGATTTGTGGTTTAACTCACAGTGCTCCAACCTCCAGCAATGGACTACTTTTTCAGCTGCTCAAGATACTTTATGAACCTGCGAAAAAGACATCAAGTATACCACTTAAAGTTACTGCTTCTCGTGACTCAAGCTTTTTAGGGTAATACTTTACATGGAAATCCCTAAAGAAGCATTTGTGCTATCTATCATACATGAAAAAACTTTGAGATTTTTGGTTCACATATTTTTGATCAAAAAATGCTTAAGCCGCCCACGAACTTACAACGTGATCTCAGGTACTACGCTATCTTTACCTCTCAATAGAGCCAAATCCAGGCCTCTCACTGGGTCAACCGACCTCCATTATCCTGAGAGAAAGAAAATAAAAAAACCACCAAACCTGCAAGCTGCACTTTTATGACAGCCTGTGAAAGTGGGCGGGGTGCAGGAAACCAAAATGGAGGCACCCCTTCCTCCCCATATAGATTAAAAGCAGTATACGCCAAATACAACGTATGGTTCTGCACAAAAAAACATTTCTGAAAAACTCTTGTTGTGCAGAACATACGTTGTATTTTGGCGTATATTGCTTTTAATCTATATGGGGAGGAAGGGGTGCCTCTATTTTGGTTTCCTGCACCCCGCCCACTTCACAGGCTGTTATAAGGTGCAGCTTGCAGGTTTGGTGTTTTTTTTATTTTTTCTCTCGGATATGGAGGTCGGTTGACCCAGTGAGAGGCCTGGATTTGGCCTATTGAGAGGTAAAAGATAGCAAGACCGCCCGACCTGAGATCACGTTGGAAGTTCGTGGGCGGCTTAAGCATTTTTTTATCAAAAATATGTGAACCAAAAATCTCTAAGTTTTTTCATGTATCAAGCTTTTTATGTCTCTGCAAGATAAAGAAAAAGAAAGTATACAGTCACGAGAAAAAGAGGGGACACTCTCTCTGTATTCTATGGTTTTCCATGTCAGAACATAACAGAAATGCTGCATGTATGAAGATCGGCGCGTCGGAGCGCCCGTTTTCGCCAGATCGAACGTGAAAGCTGCCCCTCATGTATGCTGGAACCGAGATGCGCTCATACATGCGTGAAAATCCCCTGGCCAAACATGTTTTGGGAATACAAA
>JAODAL010013132.1:0-92475 GCA_025379985.1 Phyllomedusa bahiana
TTTGGGTTTTAAATAACCCCCCCCCTGTTTTTTTCCCCGGGTGTGCCTTTTTGGGGCCCCCCTTTTTCCCCGAATTGGAAAGTTTTTTTTACTGTCCCCACTAGGATTTCCCAAGGTTCCTTTCCCCATGGGTCAACCTTTTTTTACCCAGTGGTTTTTTTTTCCATTTTTAACATGTAATCATGTAATGGATTGGGTTTTTTTCTCCTCCCCCATGTGCCAAATAACCTTTGCAATTTTTTAATCTGTATTTATTAAAACCTCAATCTTGCCATTTTCCCTGCCCAAGGCCTCCAACTTTATCCAGATCCCTTTTGTAATAAACCACATTTATCCTCTATTGTTTGTGTTTTGATTACGTTTTAACAAGAGCTTTAGTAAAATCGTTGCAAAAAATCGATATTCCTACTGTTGTAATCTCCCCTGTGTTAAGAATTCATTAATTGAAAATGTTTTAAAGAGGATAGGGGCCCCAATAAACTGGACCCTTTGTTGGTACCCCAACTAGTAAAACAGCGAATCCAGTTCCTGAAGAGTTTACCGTTTAATTAACTACCCTTTGTTTTATTTCTAATCAGTGAGCCCCCATTTTGCTTTACCCATTTGCAACACATTTTTCCCCCCCAGCCCCCAAAAAAGCAATTCCCTCATTTTTATTTTATACCAAACCCTTTTATTGTTGGACCACCCGTAATCAAAATGCTTTTTAGAAAAAAAAATTCTAGATTAATATGAAAAATCTCCAGTGCCTCACCCCACCCCGATCCTCACACTTGGAACTTCCTCATAGAAGCTGATGAAGATTATTCCTGACAGGGAACCGATCCTTTCATAAAAAACCCCATGCTGGGAAACGGCGTTATACAATTTTATTTTTCAGTTGGAAGATACTTCCCCAGGATTAGCATTTCCTGAGAAAAACCTTCAAAACATTTTTTCTACCCAAACAGAGGTTAAGCTTTACCTGGGCCTATAGTTTTTTTCCCCTGGATCACCTTTTTTTTGACCCTTTTTTTGAATATTGGGGCACCACAATTTTGCAAAATGCGCCAATCCTTTTTGGGACCATATTACCCTTTTATTAGACGGGTCCCCCAAAAATTTTAAAGAAATTGGGGGCCTTTTAAATTCCTTGAACATCAACCCCTTTTTCCTTAGACAACGTGGGGGGGTTGTAAAATCCTCTGGGAACCCTGGGGGATTTTGTCTATTTTTTAAATCTTTCCTAAAGCGAAGCTTGCAACTTTTTTTCCTGGGTTTTAGACAGGGAAAAAACTTTTTTTAAGTTGGGATTTTTTTAACCCCCCATTTTTTGGGTTCAAACCAGGGGGGAAAACTAATCCTTTTCCCCCTCGTAAAATTAAAAAGTGGGGAAAAAAAATTTTTTTAAATAGGTTTTTTGCTTTTTTTCTTATCCCCCCTTTTCTTTTTAACTGGTTCTTCCTCAGTATTTTTTTTTTAAAGGGCCCAAAACCCTTTTTTTTTTTTTTTTTTAACTTTTTTAATTTTAAAATTTTAAAAATATTTTTTTTAGAAAATTACTTTTAAAAAATTAGGGGGTTTTTTTTTGGTTTTTCTTTTTTTTTTTTTTTTCCTATTTTTTTCCCTTTTTTTTTACTATATCTTTTTTTTATTTTTAAAACCCCCCTTTTTGGTGGAAAGGTTTTTTTTTTTTTTTTTTTTTTTTATTGCCTCCTTTTTAACATCCCTCCTTGTTTTTTTTTTGATTCCAACATTGGGGGGGGTTTTTTTTTTTTTTTTTTTTTTTTCCTTGTTCCCCTCTAAAATTTATTTTTTTTTTTTTTTTACGATTATGAGGGGTATGGGTTTACCTCTCACAAGTTTTGGTCGGCCTAAGGATTGTTTTCTTAAAAGATCTCCCCCCAAAAAATTTTATTTTTTTTGTTGTGCTAATTTTTAAAACACCTTTGCCCCCCCAGTCCCCCCCTAATACAGTTTTATAGTGCCCTTCTTCCTTCTTTAAGCAGGAAATTAAAAAAAATTTTTTTAAAATTAGCCTTCCCTCAAAATTTCAGGGTTTTTTTTTGTGGGACTCCCCATGGGACAACAAAAGCTCCACTTTATTGAAAAAAGGATAAATGGGAAAAAGTTTTATTATTAATTATGGTCAAACTATTTGCCCCCTAGGGTGCCCCCCTTAACCTGGGAGAACCCCCCACTTTTTTTTTTTTGTTAACTGCCTAGTTCAGGTTCCTATTAGGTCCCCCACAATTATTTAAGTCTAGGAAAGGTTCCCCCTTTCCTTCTAGTTCCCCCCCCCCGGTTTTTTTTTTCCCTTGGGCAACCCATTTTGGGGGAAAGGAAAAAATTATCTTTTAGTTTTTTATATACAAAAAAAACCCTGTTTTTTCCACAACCCCCCCTTTGGTGAGAGGGCTACAAAGTTATTCCCAAGATATCCCCAGTTTATGGGTCTCCACCTTGGGGTAAGTTTTAAAGTCCCCCCCCGCCCAATGAATAAACAACCCCCTCCCATTCCCTGAATTTTAAAGATTGCCTTTCAACTTATTTTGCCCTGAAGGTGCAAATATTCTTTTCTTATGGGTTTTTTTTCCCTGTTTTTATTATTTGGAAAGGCCCTTATATCAGACTTCCCTAATTTTAGAAAATTATATTTACAGTTTACAACCCCCCATTGGGTTAAATTTATTTAACCCCATAATGAAATTCCCCACCTGTTTTTTCCAAACTACCCTGGTTAAAAAAAACCTATTAATCCTTCCCGCAAGTGGTCGGGCTTTCAGACAGGAAAATTTTTACATAGAGACCCCCAGGTACAACCTCCCCCCCCTTTTGTCCCCGTGTTTACGGTCCCACTTTTCCCTAAAAAAGACCTGTAAAAAACCCATGCCCCCCAAAGTTAACCGACCAAGTTTATTCCTGTAGCCTCTCGTCCCCAGCGATGGTCCCCCCTCCCCACCAGCCTAACGTTGATACAAGGCAGGATGGATCCATGCTTTCTGTTTTGAAGCCAAATTTGACCTACCACCCGATTGTCGCAGCAGAAATCGAGACCAGCAGCCCGGGGCAATTTTTTTTAAATCTTTATTTCCCCAATTTCGATGAGCTTGGGAAAAGGGGGAGCCTCAGTTTCTTTTTTTTAGTTTAAAGGAGTGGACCCGGTGTGTCTTCTGCTGCTGTACCCCATCTGCCTCAAAGTTCGGTGTGCGTTAGAGATGCTCTTCTGCCTACCTTTGGGTTTTAAGGGTGGCTATTTGAGTCACTGTTTCCTTTCTACAGCCCGAAACCCCGTTGCCCCTTCTCCTTTGACCTTGGTCAAAGGCATTTCCGCCACAGGACTGCCGCCACTGGTGTTTTTTTTTTTTCGGGGCCATTCTCTGTAAAAACCCAGGTGGTTGGGTGAAAATCCCAGGAGATCAGCAGTTTCTGAAAAACTCAGACCCGCCCTTCTGGCACCAAAAAAACCCGCCCCGTTCAAAAAACACTCAATCACTTTTTCCCCCTATGATGCTCGGTTTGAACTGCGGAGATTGTTTGAACCTGTTTCCCTGCTAAAAACACTGGTTGCCGCCTTGTGAATGGTGATTTGAAATTAAATGTTAAAGGCGTTGGCAGGGTACCTAATAAAGTGGCCCGGGGAGTGTATTTCTTCATGCGTGTTTTCTTCAGACAGGATTTTACTAGAGACAGACACCCCCCCCCTTTGGTCTTTACGACCTTTTAAATAGATGTAACCCATAAGTTAACCGCCCAGTCATAGCTCCGTGCGCCATGTCTCAGTTATCCCCCCTATGTCAAATTTTTTTCTTTCAATTTTTTATTTTAGTTCATTTATTTGTTGGTCAGACTCTGGCATTGGTCAGCTTTCAATTTAGAGATTTTCCAGTTTTTATCCCTTTCTCCCCATCCCTTTTTAACATTGCTACACCCTTCCCTCCATACCCCTGATTTTTACTATTTTCCCCGCTCTCCCCTTCACTATCTTGAGTTTTTGTGTAGTTTCCCCCCCCCAATCCCTATTTTAAAATATTCCCCCCAGCTTTTGCCATTTTGCCCCCCAATACAGCT
Organism: Phyllomedusa bahiana; assembly: GCA_025379985.1. Lineage (NCBI taxonomy): Eukaryota > Metazoa > Chordata > Amphibia > Anura > Hylidae > Phyllomedusa > Phyllomedusa bahiana. The sequence continues at coordinate 4,051 of JAODAL010013132.1, forward strand.
CCCTCCCCCATTTGGGTGCAGCCCGTCCCTAGCTAGTCCTGTAGCCAAGACGAAGACAGCCCTTTCCCCAAAAAAACCCAAACCCCTCTTTCCTACACCAATTTTTGAGAAACTTTTCACCTCTCTAATCTCCCTTGTTTTCTGGTGGGGCCCCGGGGGAACGGTAATTTTTCTGAAAATATTACCCTTGGAGGTCTTCCCTTGAGTTTTTTGCCTAAGTCCCTAAAATCTTTTTAAGGCCTCCCCCTCCTCTAACTTTGTCATTGGGCAATGTGGCCCAGACGCTGGATTCTCAAGCCCCACCCAAATCTGTCAGCCCGACCGCGATATGTCGAACCGGGGGGCCCCAGGTAAAACATACTGTTCGGGATCCCGGGTCTTGTGACAGCTTGCCCTGTCTGTGCCCATTATAAGGGATCCCCAACTTAGCACCTGTCTCCCTGATGCACTCCTATTCCCACTTTATGGAGCAGACGGGGTATGTCTTTGCTCAGCAATGCTTTTTTCTGAGCCACCCCCCCCTCACCCCTCCAATCTTAAAAATTTTGTTGGGGTTGCCAGACAGGACTAGCCTCCCTATACTTTCCCTCTACCCTTTTTTCAAACTGTTACCCACAGTGCCTCATTTTCCCTGAAACCCCCATGCTGCCACCCCCCCAGCATCAAACCGCCATGTTGCTCAGTGAGCAGCAAACTCGCTTCAATTTGGCAATGTCTCAGGTTCCCACTTGCTTATTTAGACCCGGATTCGGGTTCTAAATGGCAGTGTGCACACTTTGCACAGCAGTATCCCCCCTGAAGTGTTGTCAAGGTGGCATAATTGCACTTGTTTTGGAAGTATTGTCAAACAGGAACTCATGGGGAGTTCCCAAAAAAAAAAAAAATACAGTACAAATATGAAAAATCTGTATAATTTTGCCCTTTCTAAAACCCCCACAGGATTTCTAAAGGTCAAAAAGGACTTTCCACCAATATTAAGTCCCACATTAAGAAAAAAAAACATTTAAAACAAAACAAAAACCATTCGCACCTCAGAATACCGTTTTAGACCACTTGCTTTTAACCCTTTGATCCACAGCAGCAGCAATCTCCTTTAGAAGGCAATTACTGTCTTTGGTTGAAAGATCAAAAAAAAACAAGTTCATGTCTGGATTTTCTGGCTGGTAATGACATAAATCCCTATATCAGTAAAAACAAACAGCAGGGGGGGAGGTCGTTACTTGGGAACCAGAGAGAGCTAAAAAGGGTGAAAAATCACTTGTGCTCCTTAACAAAAAAAATGAAAACCAATATTTTGGAAAAAATTTTCATTTAGTGTCCAACAATTTTTGAAAGCTGTTCTTTGTAGTGAACCGAGTCCTTTAACTTTGTTTTCGTAATAGCTTTGGAATTCTACCAAAACTTGGACTGACACGGGGAAGAGCGATTGATGTGTAGAAAAGAAACATTGAACAGTAGAGCGATTCTAATTCTGTTCTTCTCTATAGGATTACAGTAGCTCTTGACTTGTTTTCTACTGTGCTTTTTATTTAAAAAATAAAATTATGTAACATTTTTTTTTTTTATGTATTTTATAAAAAAAATTTTTTTTGGGGATATTTTTAAAATTTAAATATTAATTTTAGATTGAAAATTTAAATTTTAAATTTTTAAATAGTTTAAAAAAAATTGTTATAAACTACTTTTTATTTTGTTGTGGTGTAAGTTGAAAATAGTTTATATTTTTTTCCTAATTTGCAAATTATTTATCTTGCCCAAATTGGCCACAGTTTTAAAAACCACTTTTAATTGTTGGTTGTTTGATGGTTATGCACCTTTTGCTGTTTTCCCCTTCATAAATGTGTCTAATCTTATAAATCTGATGCAACATGCCCCCATATCTTTACCACATTCAAAATTGTTGAACCTGGCACAAATAGGACCAAAGTTGGGCTTATGACTGTTAACATTTAAAACGGTTGACTGGGTTTTTTGGGCTCTGATCACCAGAAACCTCCCCAGTCCTCTTCTAATTTCCCCCTTGGTTTACACCTCCCATTTATTTTTTTTCGCCACTAATTGATTTAAATTTTTCTGCTTTTTTAGTTCATGGGATCACATGCTAAGCCTGTCCCTTTCAGATTTTCCATCTATTTTGCAGAGGTCATGCCCTCCTGTCAGGCCGGGCACAGATCAATTATCTAAAACATATTAAAAATATGATGCAATCCTTGTATGCCAAATAATCACAGCAAAGACAAAAAAAAAAAATTTTTTTTTTTTTTTTTTGTCTTTGCAGTGATTTTTTGTTGGAGTCCCCATTTGCATCTGTTGTGGCAGTGATTTGTTAATCTTTGTATGCCATTAAATTCCAGTGCATTTGCCATAATGTGACCCAATTTATTTATGTTAAAAAAATTCCCCCAAAATTATCAGAAAGGAAAAAAAAAAAAGCTTTTAGGCCCACTGGGAAAAAATATGCACAAAAATGCACAAGACCCCCTTTTTTTAGCTGCTTCTTTGGGATGTTGTAGAAAAATAAATAGTTTGAAAAAAAAAATATAATGTTAATATTCGCATTTAACTTAATATTTATAAAACTTTTATTTTTGTTAAATTTTTCATGTGTTTTTCGTCTTGTATTAACTTTGTTACTTTTTTTTTTGGTAGTATTTTACTATGTTGTAAGTCCCTATATTGCATGTCGTTTGGACTGTTTTAATGTTTTTTGTACTATGTTATTTAAACTGTGTAACTATTACTTTGGTGATTTTTTACTTTCGATTTTTGTCGCAATGGTATATTTCAAGGGGGGGTTCCCCCATAAGCCTTTGGGGAACTGCCTTTGCGCTATACGTGTGGGGAAATTTTTAACCCCTGGTTCCCCCAGTCGCATGGAAATTTATATTTACTTTTTTCAGGTCACACTTCCTTTTTCCTTTTTTTAAATTCATTTCGGGTTATTTTTGCTTATTTGATGGCACTTTTCTTATGTGGACCCAAATAACAATCTTTACTTACTGTTGTATATCACTTTTTTTTCTATATTATCACATTATTTTGTACTATTGTACAATATTCAGGAAGTGTTACTTTTATTTTATGTAATAGTTTTGCCATTATTGTATTTTCTTTGTGGTTTTGATATTTTCAGGGGGGTATTTTGCTTTTAAATGTTTTTTAAATCTTGTTTGTGTTTTATGTCTCAATAAGTATATGCTATTTTTTATTTTCTTGGGTGTGTGCTCATTAAAGGTACGTTCACATGGCGTCTTGTGGAGATTAACTGTGCCATGTGTGTACTGTAGAAGAACGCGCTGATCAGCCTTTGCTGGCCCCATTCACTTTCATTACCCCTGCGGCAGGGAAGACAGCAGGTAAACATAGCTCTTTATGTTAGCTATGACTACCATAATTACAGGACGTATCTCGGGGTGCATTGCAGCACAATTACATCCCTAATTACGTCCTAAGGCTATGTTCAAATGGCATAATTGCGGGGCGTAATTATGCCATGCAATTACGATGTGCTTTCGGGAACTCGCGCCGAAAGGCACATGATTCCGTAGGCCAGGGGTGCCGGCAGCCCGCCGGCCCATAGACTTTGGAAATTACGCAGACGGGGTAAGCGCCATGAATAATTTATATGTCACTTATCTCCCCCCGCGGCGTATTGCACGAGCGGGGAGAGGAGTCGTAATCCATAGTTTTCTATGAGAACTGTGGATTACCATAATGACTGTAATTGAGCGCAGTACGGCGCGAAATACGGACCGAAATGCGCCCCATTTTAACCTGTGTGAACATAGCCTTAAAGACAGCATGTGAATATACCCTTACGATTTGTTCCTTTTTTTATTTATTTTTTGTTTGGTCATAGGTTTTGGAAATACTGGCTGCACGCCTTAGATTAATCATATATCTTTACTTTGTGGTTGATTTACCCACCATAGAGTTTGATAACATATTATAAGGATATGCCATCAAACTGCCTATGGGACGCGTAACTATCTCTGAAACAGACCTGCTGTATGTTCCGAGTTACGGCTTGGAAGGTATAGCAGGTCACGCTTGCACACGACTTCCCATTCTGTTCTATGGAAGTACTGAGCATAGTCGAACAACCTGTTCCTCTGTACTGGGAACTCCTGTAGAACAGAATGGAAAACACTGTGCTTCCCCATACTGGGAAAACCTATAGATCAGAATGGAGAACACAGCGCTTCTCTGTACTGGGAACTCCCATAAAACAGAATGGAGAACACAGCGAACCCCTGGAAAAGGAACTACCATAGAACAGAATGGAGAACACAGCGGTCCCCTGTACTGGGAACTCCCATAGAACAGAATGGAAAGAACACAGCGCTCCCCTGTACTGGGAACTCCCATAGAACAGAATGGAGAGAACACAGCGCTCCCCTGTACGGGGAAAACTCCCTATAGAACAGAATTGATAACACAACGCCCCTCTGTACTGGGAACTCCCATAGAACAGAATGGAGAACACAGTGCTCCCCTGTACTGGGAACTCCCATAAAACAGAATGGAGAGAACACAGTTCTTCCCTGTACTAGGAACTCCCATAGAACAGAATGAAGAAAACACAGAGCTACCCTGTTCTGGGAATTCCTATAGAACAGAATGAAGAACACAGCGCTCCTCTGTACTGGGAACTCCCATAGAACAGAATGGAGAACACAGCGCTCCTCTGTACTGGGCCCTCCCATAAAACAGAATGGAGACACAGTGTTTATCCTGTATGGGAAACTCCCATAGGACAGAATGGAGAACAGTGCTCCCCTGTACTGGGAAACTCCCATAGAACAGAATGGAGAGAACACAGCGCTCACCTGTACTGGGAACTCCCATAGATCAGATTGGAGAGAACACAGCGCTCCTCTGTACTGGGAACTCCCATAGAACAGAATGAAGTACACAGCGCTCTCCTGTACTGGGAACTCCCAAATAATCGAATAAAGAGTTAAGGAGTTGTTCTCATTACGAGTTTTTCACCCTGTCAGTGTCCTGGTAAGTTGAACTGAGGGGTGCTTCTTGGTCTGTCTGTTCTGCTCCCTCTCCCCCCTCCCATCAGCACACAGGCAGCTAAGTAACTTCTATACAGGGGGGGGGGGGGGGGTTTGCCCCTAGAGTTTTACCTGTGTGTGCCTGCCTATGTTTGTTGCAGGAGAGGGCTGATCTAGGGAGTTTTTGGAGGAATATGAAGCTGTGTGCTAATAGAGCAGAGGGGATGCATGTGTTCCTATATCCCCTGCTTAGCTTACAAGTCTCCACATCTCCAGCAACAACAAGGGCAGTGTTACTATTTCTCAGGATGTGTCCCTAATACAGGAGAACATAAAGTATTCACAAGCCTGATTTGTATAGTATTAGTTTAGTCACAGTTCCCAAAAGGACCTATCATGATTATAGTAACAGACAGGGTCACTGCTGTCAACTCTATCTGTGTAGAGAGCAGGAGGAAGCAGGCACACACAGGGTTAATCCAGGACACAGACGCCAGAGTCCTCCCTCCCCCCTCCCTCCTCCTCCCTCCACCTCCAGAAGCATTCTGTGCGGGAGGGGCTCTCTGCTCTGACCTGTCTTCAAGGTGATGAGTCATTCAGACCCGACAGCCAGTAAGATAAGGATAACAGGTCGGCTGCTATAGAGATTTGAGAAGTGATGTAGTAATACTAACAGGGCTAGCTCAAAATCAGTAGAACATTTGTAATGAAACATATATTGCAAAGCTGCTTGTTTTTTAAAGATCTTTAAATTTTAAAACCCAAATCATTGTAGGGGAGACAACCCCCCTTTAAGTGCAATCAGCTCTCCATTCTGGCTGTAACTTTCAGTGACCCTGTTTCCGAGTTTAGATGTAGGCCAGAAGTAGGATCCCCACCTATCAGACTCTGACGGCCTATCCTAGCAATGTACATTCAAACCATATGGTGGGAGCACCCCTTTAACCCTTTCACTATAGTAAAAATGTTTACATTAGTTTCTTTAGCCTCATTGTTTCAGCATTCTCCATACTCTCCTCTGCTCACTGCCCCTTTAATGAGCTGCAATGTAACTAAAACCCTTTATTATGCTAATATAGTCGTGTGGAAGAAGTACTCTGATCCACACAATTTAATTACCGTGAATACTGTTGAAACTGTAGGTGCTCCTGGAGAGATTTCCCGTAGAAAAGGGACTGATTAGGAGAAAATTTTCTGAACTTCAACAAGCATAAAAGCACATTACACCAGTGAATGCTCGTTTAGTTACATAAAATAATTTAAGGATTAATTCAAATCCATTATAATTAAGACCTGTATTGAAAAGTACATAAGTGCTGGTTACCACTGATTACCAGCAAATCTACTGCTCCTGCTTAATGGAGCCTTAAACTATTATTTATCATTGATGTCATAAATGCCCCCAAAAAACGAGAAAAGTAAATGTGTAGAAGGCGAAAAATAAATATCAAATATTAAGTCAAATTAGTTTTTTTTTTTTTTTTCCCTATTAGCGACTCACTAAACAAATGTGACAACAAAATAATTGAAAAAAAGTTTTTATTCCACTGGAGATTTATAACTGTGTAGATATTGCAGTGAGATTAAAGGGGTTTTAGGGCACATAGTTGCCATAAAAGGGGTCCCCTGATAAGAACCCCTCTATATACTGCCACTACTAAGAAGCAGATGGAGATTGTCCACGTTACCTTGGTGGCCATGTATTTGATTAGCCATCATGTAATACTACATGGGTTGCTGCAGGAAATGCACAGTTGGCGGCAGCTTCCCTCAGCGTAGGGCATTGATAACTCTTTCGCTACTCACTATTATGCTGCGCTGCGGTCCGACAACAGGGCTTCCGACCTCAGGCGCGCTTCGCTGTGCGTCCACTTACCCGGCCCCGTCCTGCTTCCTCCTCGAGCGGTGTGCTGCTATGACTTCCCTGCCTCTGCCTGTACTTTCCCGGCCAGCCCCTAGGGGGGGCGCGCGTGAGCAGCTCTTCTAGATTTAAAGGGCCAGTAGTGAACAGGTAATGCTTTGCCACCTATGGCATTCGGACATGGGCTTTATAGGGATTCCTTTTCCTGCCGCCGGCACCCAGTTGTTGGTGTCCGTTCTCTAGTGACGTCCTTGTGCGCTCTCTAGCGAATACCTCTACCGTTCCGTTAACGTTCCTGGTCCTGCTTACGTCTATCGCATACGTCTGTAATGGACCGGGGTAGTGGATCCACTGGGCCACCGCAAGCGGTGGTACGGGCCACGACAGGGAGCAGAGTCTAAGTGGGTCCCGGTTTTCACCAGAGCCCGCAGCAAGGGATTCCACCATGTCGCTACCCCTGAGGTGACTTGCTTGCGGTGGTAGCCGAGGTACAGCGTAGAGCAGAATCAGCAGGCAAACTTGTAGTCGGCTTCCTCGCTTAGGTATGGGCACTATGGATTCGGCAAAAGTGCTTCCGGGAGGTGGAGCAATATATAGGGTCAGCGGCCGGCATCGGCCTATTACTGGCGCACTGGCCCTTTAAATCCTGGAGAGCCGGCGCGCGCGCCCTAAAGAGCGGGGCCGCGCGCACCAGCTAGCTGACAGGCGCAGGGAAGCAGGAGCGTGGCCGGGTAAGTGATTGCGCCCGAACGAGCGAGGGTGGCCGCGGACCGCGGCACTGCTCGCTACGGGCGCGAGGGGGGGAACCTGGGGACCAAGTGCGCCTGCAGCCCGATCTACGGGCTGCGGCGCAACTCGTGACAACGTCTACTGTGCTGATCTTCATATGCCATGTTCGTTCCCTGCCTGGCCTGTTCTGCCTGGCTCCAGTTCCATGCTCCTATTGGCTCCATGTCTTCCCTACCTGTTTTGGCTGTCACCACTGGTTCCTACGTCGGGGGTAGCGACCTGGGGGATTCCCTGCGGCAACGTCCGACCTTCCTTGCAGCGGGCAACGGTGAATACAAGAGACCCCTTAGACTCTGCTCCCCGGCGTAGGGTACGCCAACTCCTCGTGTTGACCAGAGGATCCACCTCCCGCTCGCTGAGCGACCTTGGCACTCACCTCTCCCCGCTCCTGCTCCATTCTCCTTTCCTGTCTAAGAGTATCGCCCCCATCGGCTCTCTGAAATTTATATCTTTTAGTATTGTCAATATGTTAATGTTGTATTATATTACTTTGGTAGCATTTTACTACATTACTATATCACTATATTACTGTATTTTTATGCTACTGTTTTAATATGTACTTTACTATTAAACTGTGTAACTATGTTACTTTGGTGATGTTTTTACTTTCTGACCTATCACTATGGTACTATTTCACTGGATGTTCCCACCATAGAGCGCTGAGGAAGCTGTCTTTGCGGTGCTATGTGTGGGGATTTTACTTTCTCACGGTCACACTTCATTTTTGCTTTTTTTAAATTAATCTCTGCCTTATATTTTGCTTAATTGGTGGCACTTTGGTAGCACATATAAGCTAGAGTAATGGCCGCTACTAAGAAGCAGACGAAGATTGTCCACATTTAAGGTTATAGATAGGCCGAAAATATGAGAAAATTCATGAAGCATGTCAGCGAATAGAAATCCTGCTTGAACGACCACAGGTCCCAGCAATACCTGTGCTGTGCTGGCTCTTGCTGTCTGTAGAATAATGGGTGAGAGCAGCAACAATACATTTCAAATGTAATGTAGTAAAAATGTAAAATATAAAAATCTGAACAACATCATATGTGGCTTATTTCATGTAAAATTATTTTAAGATTCTATGAATTTTAAATACATTTTATAAGAGATATTTCTATGTTTTGCGGATATTCTATATTTTTATATTAATTTTATATAATCACATTTTCATTAAATTAAAATAATGAATATTATATTTAATAATTTGATGATAATAATAATAATAATAATAATAATAATATTAATAATAATAATCATCATCATAATAATCATCATCATAATAATCATAATCATAATAATAATAATAATAATAATAATAATAATAATAATAATAATAATAAATTATGTTTTATTATTGTACTGGTGTAAGTTGCAAAATATTGCACAGTTTTGCTCTTTAAAAGCAAATCTATCTCCACTTCGACTGTTCAGGCTCAGGCAGAGCACATTGAAATAGGTCTGCCTGTCGGAGCTGTAATGTGCCTAGTTTTCCCGACCCGCATTCATACATGCGGCAAAATTTTCAAATGTGGTGCGACCCGCCCTCAGAATGCCCACAGCGCGCCCCTTCATGTTAGGTGCATTAACAGTGGCAAGTTTTTTGACTAATTAATCTAACACATAGGGTAGGTGCATTCGACAGCGGAGCCGGCACAGTGAGGCGGATTATACGCCAGAAATAGTGTGAAAACTCCGATCATACATATCCCCCTTAGAATTAGGAATAAGGTGCATTTTTTGAGGAAATTTTTACCAGAATTAATTTGGGTCAACCTGAATCAAATCATTTAGATTTTGGATTGAATTGGACATCGACCCAAGTTCAAAGTGCTAAACTACCTTAACTAAGTCACAAATGACACTCATGGGCTTCCCCCGTAAGGTGTCACCACTTACAACTGACACTGACTACTGATACAAGCAGAGAAGCTACAGTAGGATGAGAGATGTGATGTTGGACTGGAAGTGACACTGCACTGGGAGCGCTGCTGGGTCAGGAGCACTGGAGGCTGGTAAGGTGACCCATAAGCACCCATAACAGTTTTCACCCTGACCACAGCTTAGGGTTAGGGTTAATTTTTTTGATATTTTTTGCCAATATATGGTTTTGGCCAACCAAAATCAACTCAAATGGATCCAAATCTGAAACACAAAACTACCTGTGAACAAGTGACAAAGGTTAATTTTGGACTTTCCCCTTTTAAAGGGGCTTTGCCACGATGTAATGTTGACGTGGGATCCTCCAAAATGGGTATTTAATCACTTTTCTAAATATATGTGATTACAAATATTGCAGCCTGAGAGCGCTACAGGCTGCCTTACCTGCCCTTAGTTATTTAAAAGCTACTATTAGATACAACCTGACAAGAGCTGCTGGCCGGGCTTGAGCAGAGCACACTTCTTATCTGATGAGAGGGAGCTGAAGAAGCTTTCAAGGCACGGGGTAGAAATATGTTGTGTTTTGTATACAGAATCCACTAGTTGTAGTGTGATTATCTGAGTAGATCCCTGCTTTATCTGATGACAGGGAACATGAAGAAGCTTTCAAGGCACCGGGTAGAAATATGTTGTGTTTTGTATACAGAATCCACTAGTTGTAGTGTGATTATCTGAAGAGATCCCTGCTTTATCTGATGACAGAGAACATGAAGAAGCTTTCAAGCTGTTGTGGAGAAAAGCTGTTGTCTTTTGTATACAGAATCCACTAGTTGTAGTGTGATTATTTGAGTGAACATTTCACACGATCCCTTATGCAGGGCTCTGTGTTCTGGCTGTGTCTCTCTCTCTCTCAGCTAGCGTGGCTTGTTTACATTAGCTTCTTAGCCGATAAGGCATGTCCTGGCAAATCCCCTTTAAGGTGCCACCATTTACAACTGACACTCACTGCTAAAAGTGCAAGCGCAGGAGCTACATTATGATGCAGAACATGACGCTGGATTGAAAGTTATACCACAACTGGTAAGCAAATCCATTAACACCCATAACATTTTTGCCAGAATTTGATTTTCCCCAGCTAAAATCAACTCACTTGGGTTTAGGTGGAGTATGAAATTGACCAGAATCTGAAGCACAGAACTACCTGTCAATGAGTGACAACTGTCAATGGTGGGCTTCCCCCTTAAGCTGCCACCATTTGCACTGCAGGTAGCCCAATCAATGGAGCTATGGTATGATGCAGAATTTGATGTCAAAATGCAATGCTGCTGGATTGGGAGCACTGCACAGTGGTAAGTAACCCCACAGCCAGCCCAAAGAATCTTTAACCCTAACCCCAACTTAGGGCTAAAAGGAGTTGTCACAATTTGCTGTTTCAGAGCCAAAAAGCAGCTTTCACTCATGAATCCTGTCTCCTCCTGCTCCGGATGTGGTTGGTTCTATGGCAGTGATTAGCATATCAGCTCTGCATTCAAATGTCTGCTAATTCCTCTGACATGAGAGCAGAAGATTTTTATCTAAAGTCCAGAGAAGCTTCAGAACTAAAATAAACACAAGTAATTAGTCTCCTTAGTTTATTATATCAGATATCAGACGCCTGCAGTTCTGTGTAATGACATCATCCCTGCTATCAGATAAGACAAACAGCAGGGCGGTAACTTAGAGAAACCTGAGTGCACTCAGAGCTCAAGAATTTGTATTTTATCGCCTCAACAAAGAAAAATAAACAAAGCAATGTATTTGGAAAAAGTCTTAATTTACTATACACATTGAAAGTTAATGTTTGTCAATTTGATTTAGATTGAGATTGACATTGACCCAAAACTTAAAGGGGTTTTATAATTTCATTAAATGGTCGTCAGAATAAGGGGACAGTGAAAACAAGTAACTTTGCAATTGGATGTCATTAGCAAAGCTGTCTTGTAAGCACAGTATTCCTTATCTTGTGTTTTTGTTTACACTGATATCCAGTGACGGTCGGATCCCTCCTCCTTGCATTTCACTAGCTGAGAGCTCATTTACATTCTGTACAGCCACCTGTCGAATTCACGGAGCTGTGTCTCTCACTCAGAGTAAGGGACCGTCACATTTTCACTTTATACAGGCAGGAGAAACAGAATTACACTGAAGGGCTTATACAATCAGGAAATAGCACAATTTGTGTCGATCCCTGCCTGACTCAGAGTTAAGGGCCATAGCATTTTCTCTCTCCACACCCAGCAGAAACAGACTGCAACAGATTCTACAATGAGAAAACGTTACAGTTTTGTCCCGGTGCCTAACTCTACTCAGTTGAGAAGCTGAGAGCAGTGTGAATCAGCCGAACTAAGGAAGCGATACATCCCCTTTAAAGTGTCACTATTTATACCATGCACTAGGTCACAGTGTGATACAGGATTTGTAGCAGCTGCCCTAAACTGTAACTTGATTTGGATCCAGAAAAGTCAAGGGTTCTCCTACATCGATTCATCTTAGCTCAGTCCTGTTTTCTTGGTTTCTTTCTGAATTCAGGGGCGTGTTTCCTGGCTTCTACCAGATTGCAGTAGAGGCAAGGTCTGTAGTCAGGCTTGGACTGGCCCACAGGTGAATAGGGGAAACCCCCGGTGGGCCCCTGAACATGGTGGACCTGGAGGTGTAGTTTACCTGCAATGTAATCCTCCGAAACGCAAAAGCAGAAAAAGGAGGAAGAAAGCAAGTAGCAGAGAGGTAGGTGCAGTCACTCACAGTAGATGTAGTGTGCGCCCTGAAAATAAACTCCACGGGGGGCCCAGAAACAGCTGGACTGGTGGGCCCCTAGAATCAGCTCCACTTGTGGGCCCTAAGAACCCCAGTCACACTGTCTGTAGTTATAGCAACCAGTGCTAGCAGCCTATCAGGAGAGATCAAACAGGTCTGTAGCTATAAGCAACCAGTGCTGGCAAAAGTCCTGTCATGAGAGACTGAACAGGTCTGTAAGCTATAGCACTCAGTGCTATTGCAGCCTATCAGGAGAGGTAAACAGGTCTGTAGCTATAATGACAGGCTGGTCCGTCTATTCAGGAGAGAGGTAGAACAGGTCTCTAGCTATAGTGAACATGCTGTCAGTCTATCAGGGAGAGGAAGAAAGGTCTGATCATAGCAACCAGCGCTGGCAGCCTATCAGGAGTGGTAGAACAGGTCTGTAGCTATAGTGACCAGTGCTGGCAGCCTATCATGAGAGATGGAACAGGTCTGTAGCTATAGCGACCACTGCTGGCAGACTATCAGGAGAGATTTAACAGGTCTGTAGCTATAGCAACCAGTTCTGGCAGCCTATCAGGAGAAATCAAAGAGGTCTGTAGCTATAGCAACCTGAGGAGCTGATGCAGCCCATACAAGAGGGGATATCTAGGAATAGGTAGGACACTGTTAATGGACACATATTGCAAAGTGACTTATTTTTGCAAGATCTTTAACATAAAAAGCAGCAATCCCTGTAGTGAGACGACCCCTTTAATGATGGCATCAAAATCCAGAGCTGTCCAGGAAAAAGGAGACGTTCTTACATGTGGCCTCGGTACTGCATCTTGACAATGTTTACCTTTAATCCCTCTAAGCCTCTGAATGCTTTGCCGGAGAATAGAAGCCGTAATTCTCAGTCCAAATACCGTCAGTGGAGCCCCAGCTCTAGAGCGGTGTCAGGCTGATTTGGTTTCTTAGTTAGTCCTTGTAAGTTACTCATAGACTCGACTGGATCATGCAAGAAAAGTGATGGATTTGTGAGAGAAATTGAAAATTAAAACGGCCGCTGTCCTTCCATTCGCTGCGGAAGAGATATCGAATATGAAAAGAAACATAGCTCCCAGATATCAGCTGTGTAATGTCTCCGGCTAACACCGCGCTCCAGTACATTCGATTTATTCTCCATACGCTTTAACAAGGAGAGCTTGTGTTTACCGCTCGCAGCAAAGCATCTCCGCAGATTTAAGACTGACCCTGGCGAGATTTTTTCATTTGTCACGGCAGAAGCCCGACACGACGGTGGCCGTATATCAGGGAGCTGGTAAAAGGCAGTAATCCCTTTAATCTTTGCGTTAACAAAATTATTGCTTTCCAAAATAATGTTCAGCTCTAGGGCTCTGAAGGATATTCATTACCCCTACAGAGCGGCACCGGAGTCCTGCTGGGGGACAGGCTATTACAGGATACAGAGGCACGGTTTACTCTTTTTGGGCGAGTGTCAATAAAATAAAAAAAATAATGTATAAAGTAAAATTCCATCAGATTTGCAGCAAATAGTCAATAAAACGTAATAATCTGGCATGGGAACAAATTAAGTCCTATGACAACTTATCCTATCACTAATCAGTTCATCAAGTGGTCTTGGGACGGTCATCATTAATTAGGGTTAAATAAATAAGTAAGTGCATATCACAAGGCATTATGGGAAAGGAGCTGAGAAGCTCAAGCGCTCTCTATTGGATGTAACAAATCCTCAATTTGCTTTGGACCCACTGAGTCTTGAGGAAGCAAAAGGGATATAAGCCAAGCCAGTATCACTTATCTGCATACAGCGCTGTTTCTGGGTTTTTCCCTCATCAGTGCAGAGCAGAGCGATGCTGGCTGGCTGGGTGGGAGGCAATGAGTGACTCAGGTGAACATCTCTCCTTGAGGAGGGCACTGTTTTGGTGTGTATAGGTTTGAATTGCCTTTTTGCCCTCTACTAAGCATCTGCATAACACAAGGCATTATGGGAAAGGAGCTGAGAAACTCAAACGCTCTCTATTGGATGCAATAAATCCTCAATTTGCTTGACCCACTGAGTCTTGAGAAAGAAAAAGGGATATCAGCCAAGCCAGTATCACCTATCTGCATACAGCGCTGTTTCTGGGATTTGCCCGTCATCAGTGCAGAGCACAGCGATACTGGCTGGCTGGGTGGGAGGCAATGAGTGGCTCAGAAAGGGGAACATCTCTCCTTGGAGAGAGCACTATACGGTGTGTAGAGTTCTGAATTGCCTTTTTGCCATCTACTAAGCATCCGTATATCACAAGGCATTATGGGAAAGGACCTGAGAAGTTCAAGTGCTCTCTATTGGATGTAACAAATCCTCAATTTGCTTTTGACCCACTGAGTCATGAAAAAGCAAAAGGGATATTAGCCAAGCCAGTATCACTTAACTGCATACAGCAGCTGTTTCTGGGTTTTGCCCCTCATCAGTGCAGAGCAGAGCAATACTGGCTGGCTGGGTGGGAGGCAATGAGTGGCTCAGAAAGGGGCAACTTCAAAAGTAACAGGCTGATTAGTCTAAAGTCTTCATACGTTTATTATAAAGCTTCATAAAATAGCCAAAATTTGAGGCATAAGACAAAGCATACTTGCTATTGGTAGAATGACAGTGAATCCTTCATACAGTCATGAGTTTCAAAGTCCATAAGGTCCATATAATAACATGCAGCTTCCACTGCTAGCATTGTAATGAGGTTAGCATACCGATGGGTGGCTGACTGCACACCTGTTGCAACGTTTCGAGGGGGGTCCCTCTTTGTCAAGCTGGCTGGGTGGGAGGCAATGAGTGGCTCAGAAAGGGGAACATCTCTCCTTGGGGAGAGCACCATATGGTGTGTACAGGTTTGAATTGCATTTTTGACCTCTCCTAAGCATCTGCATATCACAAGGCATTATGGGAAAGGAGCTGAGAAGCTCAAGCGCTCTCTATTGGATGTAACAAATTCTCAATTTGCCTTTGAGCCACTGAGTCTTGAGAAAGCAAAAGGGATATTAGCCAAGCCAGTATCACTTATCTGCATACGACAGCTGTTTCTGGGTTTTGCCCCTCATCAGTGAAGAACAGAGTGATACTGGCTGGCTGGGTGGGAGGCAATGAGTGACTCATAAAGGGGAACATTTCTCCTTGGGGAGGGCACCGTATAGGTGTTTAGAGGTTTGAATTGCCTTTTTGCCCTCTACTAAGCATCTGCATATCACAAGGCATTATGGGAAAGGAGCTAAGAAACTCAAGCGTCCTCTATTGGATGCAACAAATCCTCAATTTGCTTTTGACCCACTGAATCTTGAGAAAGCAAAAGTAATATTACATAGTTACATAGTTAGTATGGTTGTAAAAAGACACGTGTCCATCAATTTCAAACAAGTGTGGGGAAAAAGTTGGTGAAGGGAGACAAGGATTTTAAGCCCAGCCTTCCCACTGGTTAATGCTCTGAAACCCACAAGGGAATAACCAATCTGCTCCAGGGGAGACCCCATCTCTGACCCAGCAGCCGCCACCAGCCAGATCCCAAATTTTACATAACTACATACAAATTATTCTTTCGTTTCAGGTAGCCAAGCCAGTATCACTTATCTGCAGACAGTGCTGTTTCTGGGTTTTGCCCCTCATCAGTGCAGAGCAGAGCGATACTGGCTAGCTTGGTGGGAGGCAATGAGTGGCTCAGAAAGGGGAACATCTCTCATTGGGGAGAACACCATACGGTGTGTAGAGTTTTGAATGGCCTTTTTGCCCTCTACTAAGCATCTGCATAACACATGGCATTATGGGAAAGGAGCTGAGAAGCTCAAGTACCCTCTATTTGATGTTACAAATCCTCAATTTGATTTTGACCCACTGAGTCTTGACAAAGCAATTTACCCAGCATGCTCTTCCCATGTACCAGTTCCATTTGCTTATGTTCTTCAACCACGAACCTTCGCCGCCAGTCCTGACCTTCTTGCCTGTCCCTGACTATGAGATTGTCTTTCGATTCGGTACCACGTTGTACCTCAGCTGCTTCCTCAAGCAAGTCACATCAGGGATAGCGACCTGGTGGAATCTCGCTATGGCAAGTCCATGCCGCCTTGCGTGGGCTCTGGTGAATACCGGGACCCACTTAGACTACGCTCCCTGGTGTGACCTGTACCACCGCTTGTGGTGGTCCAGTGGATCCACTACTCCAGGTTGTTACAATATGCTACAAATGACGTATAAAACTACTCTAAAATGTACAAAAATGTTGACTAAATGTTCACCTACTGTCATATATTCTTCCAATAAAATATTCTATCTTTTAAGAATTACACATTTGCAATCTTGCTAGAAGCCCACTATTCAAATATAATTACAGCTTTCTATATTAGCCGAAAAAAATGATAGCGTTGTTATTTCATTTGCCACCTTTAGTTTGTAATTAAGTCTATTTGAGAATTTTTAGTAGCTATCTATGGGGGCTTGTGGGCTACCAATGGCCTTTGACTTTCAACTCTTTTGATGTTATTTTGTCTATTTTGAGAGATCTTTTCTATTTGCTTCAATTTATTTTTTAAACAAACCTCTGAGAAGTATCTCAGTAGATGTTTCGATGACAGGATCGTAAGAAAGAAAATCCTGCAGTCGTAAAAGGACAGATGCAATATCTAACAAGGGAGACATAAAACATTTGACATGATGGATTTAGCACATTATGCAGAGACATATAAGGAACGTTTTTTTTTTATTTACAGAGGTGCTTCAAAGTTTGCAAACCTTTCAGAGTGTTCTATATATCTGCATAAATTGACCTAAGACGACATCAGATTTTCATACGAGCCCTAAAATAGATAAAGAGAACCAAACCAAACAAATTAGTCAAAAACGATCCAAATCACACATCTGTGAATGGCAAATGTATATGAACCTTTCAGATCAGCGGGTACAATTAAGGGGAAATTGGGGGCGACATGTATGAAAACTGTCTAGGGCTAAACTCTACAAGATTTGCAGGAATGCCGTGTTGCAAATATAAAACATACATTTATTGTAGCTTCTTTAAAACATGTAACTTTTTATGTGCCCCAAACTTGTGTACTTGCGTGCAATGATAGAAAAAACCACAGCCGGTTCAAGTCCCAAGTCCATGGATACCACCTGTAATACTCCAGCAGTCTCCTAATGCACGAGCTGGCGTAGTGAGAGCGAATTGTGCAGACGGGCGGGGTCGAGGTGAGCGTGTGATCGTTCGGGAGACACTCCCCTTTCTCAAACACGTCTTCACTTCCTCCTGACATCCTTTTATACTCAACATATTGTGCACCTATAGTTAACGAACAACATATTAAAAACAGAGCGACACTATACGCATATATACGATAAAAAGTATATTATTTACAAGAATACCCTGAGATTCAGATCTTCGTTTAAGCCTGCAGGGGCTAGTGTGTTCAATCGGAAGATCCAAGTGGCTTCCCTTTGTAACAATTTCCTCTCCAGGTTCTCACCTTCTCTACATTTCACCTCTTCTAAGACACACCAACGTAACTCTGCTACTCCATGACATAGTTCCTGGAAGTGTTTCGCTACAGTGGTCTCCTCATATTTTTTCTTAAGTGGATCCTCTGTTTGAAAAAGGGGATCATTTAAAGAAAAAATATGGGGAGACCACTGTAGCGAAACACTTCCAGGATTAGGTCATGGAGTAGCAGAGTTACGTTGGTGTGTCTTAGAAGAGGGGAAATGTAGAGAAGGTGAGAACCTGGAGAGGAAATATATTTGCAACACGGCATTCCTGCAAATCTTGTATCGTTGTCTGTTGAAATCGGGGAGAAAGGTATACTCCCTTGTGTAGGTTATGCAGACACAGCCGTCTGATAGGACTTTAATTGCCACATTTTGTTACTTTAGAACTCTGTCTGTTTCCCATAACAACCAATCAGAGCATCCCTTTCCTTTTTCCAGAGCACTCTATAAAATGAAAGGTTCCTATGGGCAACAAAGAGAGTTTTAGACCGTTCATAAATGTGGCCCTAGATGAGATGACAATCAGGTGTGAGGAGGCGACTTGTTATACTTTAAGATCCCTGATCTTTAAACAAATGTTTGCAGAAGTATATTATGGCACAAACAAAGGAGAAGTTTAAGAATGTCAGATTTGTTGATGCTCATCAGGCTAGAAAAGTTTCCAATACCATCACGTTTGAGTTCACAGTCAAACAGATTGTGGACAAATAGGGGAAATTTAAGATCATTATTACCCTCCCCAGGAGTGGTTGACCAACAATGATCACGGCAAAGCAAATATTAATATGTAAGGTTACAAAGGAAACCAATGTGCCCAAATTCTTAAAGGGGTTTTGCCACGATGTCATGTTGGGGTGGGACCCTTTTAAAAATGGGTTTTTAAATCATTTTTCTAAATATATGTGATTACAAAAATTGCAGTCTGAGAGAGCTACACCCCTCCTTAAATCCCCTTGGTTACTTCAAGAGTCTATTAGATACGGCCTACAAGAGCGGACGGGCTTGCGCAGAGAGAGCTTCTTATCTGATGAGACTGGCTGCAGAAGTTTTTAAGGCACCGGTTAGCAATTGTTTTTCTTTTGTATAAAAGAATAAACTAGTTGTAGTGTGATTAGATACCTGTTTAAATCTGATGAAAGGGAACATGAAGAAGCTTTCAAGCTGCGTGTGTAGAATAGGTGTTCTCTTTTTTTTTATAGAATCCACAAGTTAAGTTTTTTTTTTTTTAGGTACATTCACAAGATCCCTTTTTCATTCTCCCCACCTGTTGTCCTTCTTTCCCCCGCCTGTTGATTGTCTGTCCATTACATTGGCAGTTTTTAGAAAAAGCCCTGACATGCATAGAGGCTGGGTCTTGCCCTTAGATTGTAATCCACTTTTGTACTGTTGAAATTTTTAAAGTTTTAAGGAACTCATAATGAGAATTCACCTTTCCTCTCTTCTGCAATTCTGTTTCACCCTAATGATTTGGGGGACCCCATTCGCCTGGGGAAACGAGAGGGTAAAAAATTTTTCTTCGCACAAATCCCCTTTAAGTCCATCAATAGGATAACACTGATCAACAATGGTGTGCAAGATAGGAATGCAAGGAGAAAACCACAGCTCTCCGAGAAGAACATTGCTGTTGTTTGCTTAAGATCATCTGGACAAGCTAAAAGGCTATGGAAGCAATGTTTTATGGCCAGGTGAGACAAAAATTGAGCTTTTTGGTTCAAGTGAGAAGACTTATGTTTAGAGAATAGAAAATAATGCATCATAAAAACCTCACAGCATTTACGACACAATGTGGAGGTAGTATCATGGTTTGGCCTGTTTTCCTGTATCTGGTCAGGACCAGAACAAGCAATAAATCTTGAATTGTTCTAACAATTTTCTTAAGGAAAATGTCAGGACATCTGCCAAAGAGCTGAATCTCAAGAGAATATGGGTCAGGCAACTTTTCATTCTGTCTATGAAAGAATGATTAAAAGAGAATGAAGTTAAAGGGGTATTTCCACCATAGACTGATGGCATAATGATAGGATATGCCATTAAAGTCTAATAGATCTGGGTCCCACTTCAGGGATCTGCATCTATTTTGTGAATGGGCCCTAGAAAATGTTGTCTTAGAACAAAGAGCCAGTTCCCCTTACCCATGACTCTCAATTCTGTTATATTTGAACTCTGAGTATGGCCAAACACACTTCTACTCTATTCTGAGAAATCCCATAGAAGGAATGGAGAGTCATGTACAAGTGTGACTGGGTTTCATTCTGAGCTGGCACATTTGAGGGCTCTGTTTCCGACTTTGATAACATATCTTATCCATTTGCCATCATAGTATAAAGTTTTATCAATGGCTAAGTTAAAGCATACTTACCAACTCTCCCTGATTGTCAGGGAGACTCCTTGAAAAGGGGAAGTCCTCCCGACCTCCCAGAAGAATTGGTAAATCTCCTGGTTTGGTAGGTTTTCCACCAATCTGGTAAACCACCGTCAGGGACGGTTTGACTGCCAGGGGGCTAATGCCGGTATTTTATTTGTACCGGGCATATCAAGTACTGGTAACTTTTAGAATACGCTCTTGGGCGAGCCTATTAGAGGATGTTCACACAGCTGATTTGGACACTGTTTAGACGCTGATTTTTCAGCGCCCAAAACCTCACCTGAAACCCGCTTCTTCTGAAGAGGTTTTTGATGAAGCTTTAATGAAGTTTTGTATGAGGTTTCCACTCATACAAATTAATAGCCAGGGCAAAAACCGTGCCAAAAAATGCTCCAAAAATACACCACGCACTACATACATAAGTGCAGCATATATGGCTGAAATGGGGCCAAACAGTTGACAATGTTTGGTCGGTTGTAGCCTAAGCTGATATGGCAGCTAAACAACTTTATACATCTGAGGACTCTCTTACTGGCTGTGGGTTGCTCTTTAAGCAGTAGTGGTGCCAGAGTAAAGCATCATGAGACGCTGCCCTGACATCACTTGGTGCAGAGGGACCACATTGTAGCTCGGCTCTGCAGGAAAGCTGATTGATGTGCTGTTACCCAGCTTGGATGCTGGTTAGGAGATCCAATGTCCAGTAAAGCTGACAGATTCCTCATTCCCTTACCAGCTTTCCTCCAAAGCTGTTACACAGATGTGACAAGGGGGTGTGGCTTTGTGCAAAAGAGGGTGTGTCATGTAAAACAGGGTGTGTGGCCCACTCAAACCATCAAGGCAGCAAGGTGCAATTCAAAATTTCCCTGAAGGCCACTTCCAAAAGTTGGCAAGTATGATTTAAAGTCCTGACATTTATCCAATAGAAATGTAGTGGGAGGCCCTGCAGCGAGCAAGCTAATGTAGAAAGATATGACCACACTCAGGCAAAGGTATTCATGCAAATAAAATGTCTTTATTCCTTTCACAGGCTCCAAAATTATTTTACATATAGAAGGTGACTCGATAAGGACGTTTCGGTCACTTACAGACCTTTATCAACAAGTCACGATGTGAAGCAGGAAAATGAAGGAAAGGGGCCGTAGCCCTGTGGATAAGGAGCTAATGTGCAGGACTGATCAAAATCGGGAAGGAAGATCCTGTATCAGACATATTTCTCCTCTCAAGCTACAGTGAAATAGCACCAAATTTTAGGCCTGCATTGGCAGCAGCCACCACAGTCTGAGTTATGGGTGTCCCTGTGCTGTGGGGTTCACGTCAGCATTTATATCACTCATATTTCTCATCTCAAACCATGGTGAAATAGCACCCAATTTTATTTATGCATTGCTAGCTGCCACAACAGTCTGAGTTACAGGTGTCCCTGTGTAATATAAGTCAGCCTTTATATTAAAAAAAGAGGCCCAGTGATATGTTAAAAATAGGAAGTAGTAATGGATGGGAACCCAATTTGATTTAGCTACATGGGTCCCTGAAACGGTTAACAGATGACTGATGGCAGCCCTGGCTCTCACCGCACCCAATCTAAATAGGTCCCTGTCAGCTGAACCTCAGCGTTCCCCATTGGGATGTTCTTGCTGCCACCACATATATAACATTTTATTGGTCCCTGGTGTAAAAATTGATGGGGTCTCCTGCCAGTTACCATGTGTCATTTCCAATACCGGTGTTTGTTTTTTGTTTAAAGGGGCCCCGTAGAGATGTTTCCCGGGGTACCCTGTGCCGTCCTCTTTGTTTTTCTATTAGCCATTGAAAGGAAAAAATTTTTTCCTTGAATTTTTTCCTGTGATCTTGAGCCAAAATTGTTTGCCTAAGATTAGCTGACCAGTTTTACTGTTGTGGATGTTAACCCCGCTCCCCTCACTGTTTGGGTATAAGAATGAACTTGGTGTTCCTCTCCCATAGACTTTAATGGGAATCGGAAATTAATCACAATCGAGGATCGAACATCGGGAAATGATTCAACAAAATCTGGAATTGACTGGAAGCAGATTATTGACCGTGTGGCAAATATATCCATAACCCTGTAAAGGTGTCCTCTAGGCCTCCGTCAGGCAGTTATGCATCAGTATACATGATTGTTTTTCTGAATGGAATAGTGCAATAGACTTTGCTTTTTATTTCAGAGTCATCTAGTAAAAGATGTATGGTACAATGAGAAGTGAGAGTCTATGGACAATGGATGGCATAAATAGACATTGCTCCCTCCAGTTACAATGGCCTCATGTTGCCATATTTCTCTATATAAAGGTTTTTCCTAGGATATGGCATCCTGTAACCACAGGTACCATACAATGACACTAATGATCTGCGGCAGATGTGATTGATGGAAGATCCAACTAATTATCATAAACATTTCACTTGTAAAACTGCTGTATAGTGCAGTACATGAAGTTATTGTAGCAGTCTAGAAGTGCCTCTACAGTACAGTGCAGTACAACATGTCCTATACCGCTCTTACATATATTAGTGAGGTGCATGCAGTGATTGGCGGTCTATAGCACCTCTCTACAGTACAGTGCGGTACTACATGTCCTGTACTGCTCTCACATGTATTAGTGAGGTGCATGCAGTGATTGGTGGTTATAGCGCCTCTCTACAGTACAGTGTGGTACTACATGTCCTGTACTGCTCTTACATGTATTAGTGAGGTGAATGTGGTGATTGGTGGTCTATAGTTCCTCTCTACAGTACAGTGAGGTACTACATGTCCTGTATTGCTCTTACATGTATTAGTGAGATGTATGCAGTGATTGGCGGTCTATAGTACAGTGCGGTACTACAGTTCCTGTAATGCTCTTAAATGAATTAGTGAGGTACATGCGTGATTGGTGGTTTCTATAGCGCTCTCTACAGTACAGTGTGGTACTACATGTCCTGTACTGCTCTTATATTGTATTAGTGAAGTGCATACAGTGATTGGCCCTATAGCTCCTCTCTCAGTACAGTGCGGTACTACATGTCCTGTATTCCCTTTTTACATGTATTAGTGAGGTGCATGCAGTGATTGGCGTCTATAGCGCGTCTTACAGTAAAGTGTGGTACTATATTGTCCTGTACTGCTCTTACATGTTTAGTGGGGTTTACATGCAGTGATTGGTGGTCTATAGCGCCTCTCTACAGTACAGTGTGGTACTACATGTCCTGTATTGCTCTTACATGTATTAGGGGAGCTGTATGCAGTGTTTGGGTTTGGTCTATAGCGCCTCTATTACATTTACAGTGCAGTACACATGCCCTTTGTACTGCTCTCACATGTATTAGTGAGGTGCATGCAGTGATTGGTGGTCTATAGCGCCTCTCTACAGTACAGTGTGGTACTACATGTCCTGTATTGCTCTTACATGTATTAGGGAGCTGTATGCAGTGATTGGTGGTCTATAGCGCCTCTATACAGTACAGTGCAGTACTACATGTCCTGTACTGCTCTCACATGTATTAGGAGGTACTTGCAGTGATTGGGTGTCTATAGCGCCTCTCTACAGTACAGGTGGTCTACAATTCCGTACGCCTTATATGTATTAGTGAAGTGATACAGTAAATTGGTCTATAGCTCCTCTCTACAGACAGTGCCGGTATAAATGGTCCTGTATGCTTTACATGTATTAGTGAGGTGCATGCAGTGATTGGCAGTCTATAGCGCGTCTCACAGTACAGGTGGTACTATATTGTCCTGTTCTGCTCTTACATGTATTAGTGAGGTACTTTGCAGTGATTGGTGGTTATTGCGCCTCTCTACAGTACAGTGTGGTACTACATGTCCTGAAATTGCTCCTTACATGTATTAGGGAGCTGTATGCAGTGATTGGCGGTCTGTAGCGCCTCTATACAGTACAGTGCAGTACTACATGTCCTGTACTGCTCTTACATGTATTAGTGAGGTGCATGCAGTGATTGGTGGTCTATAGCGCCTCTCTACAGTACAGTGTGGTACTACATGTCCTGTACTGCTCTTACATGTATTAGTGAGGTGCATGCAGTGATTGGTGGTCTATAGCGTCTCTCTACAGTACAATACTACATATCCTGTACTGCTCTTACATACTGTATATTAGTGAGGTACAAGCAGTGATTGGTGGTCTATAGCGCCTCTCTACAGTACAGTGCAGTACTACATGTCCTGTACTGCTCTCACATGTATTAGTGAGGTGCATGCAGTGATTGGTCTATAGCTCCTCTCTACAGTACAGTGCGGTACTACATGTCCTGTACTGCTCTTATATGTATTAGTGAAGTGCATACAGTGATTGGTCTATAGCTCCTCTCTACAGTACAGTGCGGTACTACATGTCCTCTACTGTTCTTAGACAAACACAGTAGGATTCCAGCACACAATGTCCAAATGTATTAAGAATGTCAGAATTTATTGAAAAATATTCAATCACTTAAACAGTAAACAGTATCTGACGTGGTGTAAAAGGTGAGAGACACACAGAAGTTGCTCCTGCTTACGTGTTTCGGGTGAAAAATAGCGTGCCCTTACTTATAGCGATGATGAGGGTCACGCTTTTTTGCCAGAAACTGGGGATTCCAGTTGACAAAAGTGCTTTCAAGATGCAGATAAAGTGGCAGTGGGAGCGGCAGTGCATTTTATCTGAATCTTGGCACAGCTTTGTTAACTGGGGTCCCCTGCATCCCTCCGGGACCCTGCCATTGCTCGTCCTTCCATTCGACATTATTTTCATCACCTGAAGGATGTGAGTTCTCTATTTAATTTGTGTACACTTTTTGTCTGTAATTATCTTTTATATTCTTTTGTATTAGTTGGTTACCACATTATTAAAACTCACTGATGAACCTTCCTGTATTTGGTGGACACATGTCAAATTTTCTTTGAGAGACTTCTTTGTTCACACCACTGGCCCCCCCGACACTTTACATTGTGCATCAGGTGTGTGACCCTTTAGATTTGGGTTAAGTGTTCATTTATTGGTTTCTTTTTTGCTGCTATTTGTGCAGAGATTGTTTAACGTGTATTAGGACAGCCCTCTGTCGGGGTCGCCCTTATCGGGGCGACTACCCCAAATTTTTGGCTAGGTAGCACTAATGTAGGGGTTTATAGGGATCGGTAGGTTATCTCTCCTCTCTGTCGTTTTATTAAGCAAATTAATAAAAGTTATTTTTTAATGTATATTGATATATATTGCTACAGCTTGCTTTTCCTCAAAATATCTGACTTTTAGGCTATGTTCACACGGCTTAACTGCGGGATGTAATTACGCCGTGTGGCCGGGCGGGAGCGGGGGAGGGAGCGGGGGGCCGGCACCTCGCCGACCCATAGACAATCACTGCTAGCAGCGCGTATACGCCGCTAGAAAAAGACATGTGAATTATCTCCCCACTCGGCGTATTCGCCGAGCAGGGAGAGGAGACGTAATCCAAAGTTCTCTATGAGAACTGTGGATTACCGTAATGACTGGGCCGTTTTCAGCCCGTAATTCGTGCAGTACGGCGCGTAATTCCGGACCGAATACGGCCCATTTTAAGCCGTGTGAACATGGCCTTAAGTGTATAAACCCTCTAGTTTCAAAATAAACATTTACCATATAAAGTGGACATGAAGGACTCAGCACTTCATTAGATTATAGTCCAGAAGTGATCTAGTTATCATTCAGATTTGTAAATGAGGCATCAAATCACATGCCAAAATGTCCTCCAAAATTGCTTTCATATTTTGTATTTGGACAAAACTATTTATCTGCAAATAAAGACATTACATTTCATTTAACGTGTAAATTTTAGAACATGAGAGAATTCTGCAAAACTACAATAGTTGATTTACATATACCAGTGTATTATTATTATTATTATTATTAGTCTTTTTATTCTTCTTATTGAGTATTGTTATTATATTATTTTATGAAAAAGAAGAAATGAAACAAAGCTTGAATTACTGACACTAAATAAAATATTAGATACATCGTATTGCTATTGCTTCCATTACTGTTTTATGCTACTATCATTACTACTACAAATACCAACAGTAATAATCAAAAGGTTTTCTATTAAAGGGGTTGTCTCACTACAAGGATTGCTTTTTATGTTAAAGATCTTACAAAAACAAGTCACTTTGCAATATGCGCCCATTAACAGTGTCCTACCTATTCCTAGATATCCCCCCTTGTATGGGCTGCATCAGCTCCTCAGGTCGCTATAACTACAGACCTGTTTACTCTCTCTTGATAGGCTGCCAGCGCTGGTTGCTATAGCTACAGACCTATTCAATCTCTCATGATAGGCTGCCAGCTTTGGTTACTATAGCTCCAGACCTGTTCAATCTCTCATGATAGGCTGCCAGCACTGATTGCTATAGCTACAGACCTGTTTGATCTCTCATGATTGGCTGCCAGCACTGGTTACTATAGCTACAGACCTGGCTTCTACTGCAGCCTAGTAGAAGCCAGTAAACACGCCCCTGAATTCAAAATGAAACCAAGAAACCAGGACTGAGGTGAGATGAATCAATGTAGTGAGACAACCCCTTTAAGTTTGTATTATTGCTACTATTTTCATTACCTTTGCTAGTACTCTTACTATAACTACCACTACTTCTACTAATAACACTACTAAGAAAATAATTTATAAAACTAGTGTATATTTGTGGTACAAATATTGCTACCACTACCTACCACCGCTGTTACTACTATTACAACTACCGAATTATATATTCAGTAAAATGCGTGTTAATGCTACTTCTACTACTACTACTACTACTACTACTACTACTACTACTACTACTACTACTACCCCTACTACTTCTACTGTATTACTACTGCTACTACTACTACTACTACTAGTAATAATAATAATAATAATAATAATAATAATAATAATAATAATAATAATAATAATAATAATAATAATATAAGATATAAAAGCTTGGGTTGCTGTAACTATTACTGCTACTACCTACTACTTATACAATAACAACTTCTAATTATAATAAAATATTTAATAAAATGAAAGTTACCACTACTAATGCTAGTAATAATTATTAAAATAATAAATTTGATATTTTTTTTTATTAATGCTAATATAACTACGGCTACTATTATGTTTACTTTAACTACTACAGATACTACTACTACTACTACTACTACTAATAATAATAATAATAATAATAATAATAATACAATAATAATAATAATAATAATAATAATAATAATTATATTATTATCATCATCATTGTAAGAAGAAGAACAACAACTACAATAATGGTAATTAAAATAGTTAATTATAACTTCTTTTACTGTTACTACTACCAGTACTTTTACTACTACTACTACTACTCCTCATAATAATAATAATAATAATAATAATAATAATAATAATAATAATTATTATTATTATTATTATTATAATTATAATTACTACTTCCACTACTTCCACTACTCATAATATCTGAATAAAATGATAAAATCTGTATTCCTGTTACTGTTTCTGCTGTCGCTAATCATCTATTTAATAAAATGTCCATTGCTCCTATTGTTAACAATCCCACTAATTGTAATAATAATGATGATAATAATAATAATAATAATAATAATCATCATCATCACCGTCATCATATTTCTTGATGTTACTTGGCATTATTAAAGTTCTCACCATCTTCCTCATTATTGCTACTTCTTTTCTTCCCTTGGATACTTTCTCGATAAGTGAGATTTACATTTAAAAATAGAGAGTTCAGTTTGCTGAGCCTGAAATTCACACATTTAAATATAAACATCATACAATGTAACCATGGAAACTATCACGTCCTACTGTATGCTATACGTGGTAAAGCTCCAGAGATCTAATAAGCTGATAAGCCAGAAACTAGTCCAGCCATAAGCAGGAAACAGCTATGCCATCGATAATATGAAAAGTATCCATTTAATGGGCATTTAACCAGCACAAGGCAATATACAGGATTTACTAACATGCCAGGATCTACACTTATTGGTCTACATTTATTACATTTGCAGAGGAAGACGGTTCAGAGAAAATTCTACATCTTGGAAATAATGCTGTTTTCTGTATCAGTACTGAGGAAGCTGCATAGAGAGCTTTAACAGGGGTTTGATCACTACCGTGATTAGCTATTAACATGTAGGGACAGGTCATTGAATACTTTTTCTAAATACATTACTTTGTTAATGTTTCTTTGGTCAGGAGATAAAGAAGATTTTAACCTCCTCTTAGAACACACTAATCTCTCTTGTCATGACCACCTCTCTCCTTGCTCTCCCTCTTATCTCTCATTGCTCTAAGCTACCGTCAAACACTCCGGCCATGGTGAGTCACCTCCAGCAGAGTCTTATCTCTAGAAAAAGACTTTGAAAGCTTCTTGTTTAGCTAAGTAAACACACTTTAGAGCTCTACAGCTTGTGCAATACACGTTATAAATCTCTTGTACTCATTGTCAGTGTAATAGAAATAGGTAGGAGCAGCAGAACTAATGTGTAAATCACAACTAAGGATCCGCTCACAGTCTGAACAGTATATGGGAATCTAAAGCTGACTGTGGCTGTAAAACTGCATGGTAAGAAAACCCCTCTAATGTGAAGCTCCTGAGCCCTAATACAAAGCTACAACAGGATCTCTCACCAACGATCTACCATTTGTAAGACTAAGATTTTCTTATTTGACTAATGATCCTTTGGGCCCCAGGTGTGCTACTATTCCATTCCCTATGGAAATCTTCTTCCCAGAGTCCAGATGTTTGTGAGACTATAATGTTATTCAACTTGTTTGATTTTCTTAGGTAGACTTGTACAATAATTAATTTATTTGTTGATTAACCCCTTAAGCCGAAAGCCTGAAAAGTAGTTAATGACCAGAACATTTTTTTAGTTTTTGCCTCCTTGCATTTCGACATTTGTAACTTTTTTAGTTTTTCAATGACGCAGTTATATGAGGCCTCGTTTTATTCGAGAAAAGTTGTACTTTATGGGGGAATAGTTTAAGTTCACTTATAAATAATTGCAGAATTTTTTTAAATTTTTAAAAAATGTTTTTGTTTTTTTAATTTTTTTTACACCATTCACATTTCACACTTAATAACTTAATTCTAATTGCGTGTGTAATTTATGCACAATTATTTTTTATTAAATATTTTTATTTTATTATTTATTTTTTTATTCTTTTTTTACTTTTTATGTTTTGTTTTTTTTTACTTTTTTTTTGACTGCCATGAAGAGAGAATTGTTTTATATTTTTTATTTTTTTATTTTTTACACTTAGTAATGTATTAGTATATTTATATATGCTAATAAATTCTAATCTGTGTCACTTTGACACAGGCAGTGATCTGGACAGCACACAGTGTGTCCGGGTCACTGGCTTCATACACAGATAGCTCTGGGGCCACTCTAGATCTCCAGGGCTGACAGTGCAGCTGTTCCTCGGGCTCTGTCGGATCACCGGGTATTCCGATCACCCGACAGAGCAGGAAAACCCTTAACGACCAACCAGCCGACGTCTAAAGTCGGTGGGTGGTCGTTAAGGAGTTAAATTATTTTAATTCAACTAACAAAATTATTTATCAGATTTTATCAGATTATTTATAGCAAATACAATTTAATTTTCTTCTTAGCTCTTAGTTCTAAACCAAACAACAGCACAAGAAGACCTTCTGACTGTCACGGGGGTCGCGAGAGCCGCTACTCGCCCGCGACCATCCCCCTGCTACCCGGGTCCCGGCGCTGGCTCACTTACCCGTCCACGATCCTGTGAACGCTGCGCCTGCCTGTCCCGGCCGCCGCGCGCGTGCCCGCTGCTTAGGGCGCGCGCGCAACAGCTTCTCTGGATTTAAAGGGCCAGCGTCCCGGTAATTGGTCTTTTGCCGGGCACTGGTTCTATTTAAGGAACACGCCCCCAGCACTCTCTGCCAGTTCGTTGGTGTGTGTTCAGTAACCTTAGAGAGTGTTGGAGTCCGTATTGATTTCCCGTGAACCAGTCCGCTTGCTTACGTTCATGACCTTGCCTGTTTGCCGTCTGCCCTGACCATCTGCCTGTCTCTGACCACGAACCTCTGTCACCTGCCCTGACCTTCTGCCTGTCCCTGACTACGCCTCTGGATTATGATTTTGTACCACGCTGTACCCCGGCCGCCATCACAAGCAAGTCACGTCAGGGGTAGCGACCTGGTAGCCTCACGCCGCAGAAGTCCATCCCGCTTTGCGGCGGGCTCTGGTGAAAAAAGGGGGCTACTTAGACTCCGCTCCCTGGCGTTGCTTAACTATCATCGCTTGCGGTGGTCCAGCAAATCCACACTGCATTACACTGACTTCAAGTAACAATCTAAATTGTCACCAATGTAAGAGATGGTGAGATACATGATTTCCTTTATTTTCCCCTTTCTACTCCAAATTGTGTTTATCGTCTTCATCAAATGAAACCACTTCCTGTCTCAACATCTACTCTCGTATGGCTCCTGTGGTCATGAACAATGACTTACCTGCTGGCATGGAGGAGAACATGGCCATGACTCTTCTACCGTTCTCTGCCTCCGAAGTCCTCCTGTATTCTTGATAGTACCAAAGCCCTCCAACACTTGAAGAATTCCCTACATTGGTACTTTCTCTCTTGAGCTTCACTGCAGTGTTTAGGGAACACAATTTAAGATGAATTTTTTTGGGTTCCATGACTGGAGGGATATAAGAGTTGGTCACGTATAACACCCAACCAGTCTTGACATTTTTAACCTTTAATTCCCTTTTAAAGATTAACAAAGAGATAACCACCGATACACCCATTTCAAAAGGTCACACAGTCAACTTTATGAACCAAATCAATGTCAATAAATCCCATTTAGATCACATGACATCATAAAAATACATAATAATCAATTTTCCCAGAGTCCCTGGGGACACCACCAGCATCTCCTGAAAACTCATAAAAAAGAACTTTTCTGTGCACTTATATACCTTTCTATCCTTGGCCATAATCACATTACCTAAGGGTAACCATTGCTCACATAGGGCCACATGTATGAAAACTGTCTAGGTCTAAAATTCACTTTGATGCCCTTAACAACCAATCAGAGCGCTCCTCTCATTTCATATAGTGCTCTGGAAGAATGAGAGGGGTGCTCTAATTGGTTGCTAAGGGCAACAAAGTGAATTTTAGACCTAGACAGTTTTCATACATGTGGCCCATAGTGCACATGTGATAATAACTCCTGGGGAAAATAACCCCCAACAAGAGGCCCAACTCCTCATAATACCATAACTCCAAGTACCGTTATCTGCTCCAATAGAACAACCTCCATCGGCAAGCTGCAAAGTAAAAAAATTTTTTGCTGCTTTCTTCAAAAAGCAGCACACTTGTCAACCCCATTTGGAGCTGAATGGAACTAGATGGCCAAGAATTGGGTCCATAGATAATTGTAAGTCAGTAATAAGATGTCTACTAGTGGCTGGGAAAACCAGCAAATGGGTGTTCTCGCCATGCTGTGCTTCAGGCTCCTACTTCTTGTTTAGGCTGTGGGCAGTTCTATAACTTCATGCTCCCACTTCCTGTTCAGGCTGTGGGAAATTCTACAGCTTCAGACTCCCACTTCCTGTTCAGGCTGTGGATGGTTCTACAGCTTCAGGCTCCCACTTCCTGTTCAGGCTGTGGATGGTTCTACAGCTTCAGGCTCCCACTTCCTGTTCAGGCTGTGGGTGGTTCTACAGCTTTGGGCTCCCACATTCCTGTTCATGCTATGGCCAGTTCTATAGTTTTGGGCTCCCACTTCCTGTTCAGGCTGCTTATGTGCTGCTGATAAGACACAGCATCGATAGTGGGAATGGTTTACCAACCCCCTTCAGTCTTGCTCCAGACCGAAAATAACCTTTCACAGGAAGAAAGGCGCAGATCCTCAGGGTAAAGGTCCATATGGTGAAATGTCAACAGTGTGATATGAAACGCATAGTCTTCAACAAATAAAATACCTTCTTTTTACCCTGAGCACCTGCGCCTTTCTTCCTGTGAAAGGTTGTCTTTGGACCAGAGCAAGACTAAAGGGATTGGTAAACCATTCCCACTATCGAAGCTTTAATATACCCCATGAGACCTTGGCGTCTTCATTCAAAAGGAGAAGCCAGCAGGAAATTCACAGCTAGGCAGCGGTCCAAAAATCCACTATACCATACCGTATCTTGATTTGTACTGCGTAGAGTTGTGCCTCCAGTTGCAATTGCACAACTTCATAAGGTGAGCGCTTCAGCTTGTTTTGCATATACCTTTGTACCAGATATAATATAAGAGGAGTGTCGTGCTCTGTGTCTCCTTTCTCTCTTTTTTATTTTTCTACGATAAGACAAAGCAGGTAGCTATGTCACCATCCCGGCCACTGCTGAAGCAGAGCGAGGTGGACGGTAAGCTAGGGAAGCTTGTGTACACAACAGAAGATAAAGGGGATGTATCGCTTCGTCAGTTAGCCTGTTTCAGTGCTCTCACAGCCTCTCAGTTACATAAATTCAGGGGTGTTTCTTCCCCTCCCAGCTGGGTGTTTCTTAAGAGAAGGGATGACATCATCCCCCCTTCACGGTTCATGCTGGCTCCGTGTGTCCCCCCCCCCCCCTCCTCCACATGTCACTGTGTCTCTCCCTATGCAGAGTATGCAAGAGCTGTTTACATACCACAGGCTTGCATTCATGTTACAATTGAAGCCAGTCTTGTATAAACTCCTCCAGAGGTGTGCAGAGTGAAATGCTCTCGGCCTCTAATGCTCGTTCTATGTTTAGGCACAGTCACACAATTGTGCTGTTTCCTGATTATAGAAGCCCTGCAGTGTTATTCTGTTTCTTCTGGCTGTGCAGAGTGAAAATGTGCCGGTCCCTTACTTTGAGGGAGAGGCAGGAATGCAAACTCCGTGAATACAGCCGACCAGGGGCTGAACAGAATGTAAATGAGCTCTCAGCTAGTGAAATGCACGGAGGAGGAATCCGACCAGGACTGGAGATCAGTGTAAACAGAAGATAAGGGATCCTGTGATAACAAGACAGCTTTGCTAATGACATCCAATTGCAAAGTTGCTTGTATTCACTGTCCCCTTATTCTGAAGACCATTCAATGAAATGATACAACCCCTTTAAGATCTGCTCTAACTTTGAAACAAACAAAACTCAAAGCAGCAATGTATTTGGTAGTAGTCTTTATTTACGTTTGTCTACATGTTTAACGATGGTCAGTGTGGTGAGAGAACCTCTTTAAAAGTCCGTTTCTTGTGGCCCCTTTTTTGGATCAGCCCGCCAAATTTAAGTATAAGATTATGTAAAGGGCTGTTCATGTTTTCGTTGTTCCATGTGGATTTTATAAGTGAAATGCTCTGTACAAGATACAGTTGCAGCTCTTAGGCATAATCTCTAAACTATGGAGAGAGATGGAGAGTGAAGGCCTGAAGAAACAGTAAATGGAATTGTCCAAAGTGCAACTGTAGGAGAGATGTGAAGTGGGGAAACCCCAAATGTAATTTGTCTCCCTGCATGTGACTTGGAACCTGCTCTGCAAATTCTATAAGTAAAGCCTAAAAGATCCCAATCTGAGCGCCTCTGTGTTCTTTCTGCGCTGGTGAGCTACACCTCCAAGCATTCCCATACCAGAAGGCCATCTACTCATCCACTACCATGCTGTATCTGCCTGACCGGCACCTGGGACCTGCACACATCATCTTTCTCCTCCCACTCCCCTTATATTGGGTGACAGGTATCTGGTATAAGAATATGTTCAGTGTAACGAGTGGCACCGCAGCCGCAGCTTGGGCTGCGGTTGCACCCGTTCCCACTGCACCCCAGCTGGTGCCCGAGGCGGGCGCTGCGGTCCACGGACGCACGCGTCCCCTCGGGCGCATCCACTCACCAGCACACGTTCCTGCTTCCCCGGCACTGTCTTTGGGCCGGCGCGCGCAGCCCCGATCCTTAGGGTGCGCGCGCCAGTTCTCTCAAATTTAAAGGGACAGTGTGCCGGTAATTGGTCTTGCCGGCCACTGCTCCTATATAAGGGCTCCTCCTCTGGGATCGCGTTGCTGAATCCATAGCGCCCTTGTCCTATGAGAGGAAGCCTTATTTCGTTCCGGTTCACCTATTCCGTGTACCAGTCCCGTCCGCTTACGTCTCTTGACCACGAACCTTCGCTGCCTGCCCTGACCTCTTGGCCCGTCCCCGACTACGAGTTTGCCTGTCGATTCGGTACTTCGTTGCACCTCGGCTGCCACCGCGAGCAAGTCGCATCAGGGGTAGCGACCTGGTGGAATCCCACCGCAGCAAGTCCATCCCGCTTTGCGGCGGGCTCTGGTGAAAACCGGGACCCACTTAGACTCCGCTTCCTGGTGTGGCTTCTACCACGCTCGCGGGGGCCCAGTGGATCCACTTACAAGTACCGTTACATTCAGCTTTCAAGGCTTATACATTGAGGACGACATGTATGATTTTTGGCGCCCAGACACCATTTTTTTTTGAGCGCATTAGTATCGTAGAATGCGCCTGAATCTATGAACCTGTTCTACTGCGGGTCATAGATTTAGAGCTTTCTAGCTACAAAGCAACACTTCTGGCTCAGGTAAACCATTTATAAAGTGCTCTACCTGGTCTGGCAGTAATGCAACTGGATTTGCTGTACTGAAGCCATAGATGTGTAGCTTCGTACGGTTGCAGTGCGACGCGTCTCCAGCACACCCCCCAATCTCAGTGCTGCGGGCGCTCTGTAATGCGCCTGATATTGGTGTGCCGCTGGTTATAAATAGAGCTATCAGGGCTGCGCTAGTTTTCGGGCTGAAAAGACGCCAGATTTCTGGCACAGCCCCATTCATACATGTCACCCTTAATGCACAACATGGATTCCAAGTCACAGAATGACCAGTAAATGCAACATTTATCATGAAAAGAAAACCTCTACAATATATAATAAAACAGAAAATAAAACAGAGGATTTGCTCCACAGATTTCAGACATTGCGCAGCATTCCATGACTCACTGTGGCTGAGGTAGTTTCTTACGTGCAGTATAAGATCTCCATGTCAGACCCTGCAGCGTTGGCACAATATGACTGTGCCCGGCTCTCTCCATCACTATATTTTATTCTTTTGTCATCTGATTAAGCAGAACAAGTCTTCTCCGCGCGGGTCAGGGAGGCAATGACTGATGTGGTTGTGTTATTCCATCTACCTGCACCGTGCCTCCTGCTCATTATATAATCTGCAGATTACACGGTGGCCATTTTCCTTGTAGAAATGACTTATTATCGCATTTATTTGTTATCGTCGAGAGCAGCTCGGGGGAATTGCAGGTTCTGCTCCAGAGCAATGAGCAGTATTTATAGAGGAAGCAGACATTGCTGAACACGAACTTAAGGGAGAACGCGCAGCGGCACAGAGTCAAGTTTCTAGAGGTTTTCTAGTTTTACAAGAAGAAAGCTGAATCAGGGTTTGAATGAAAAGTTTTGCCAACTCTCTAATTACTTCATGATTTTGTGCTTTCACACAGAGCATTTTTGGTGCGTTTTTGGTGCATTTTTTGAATGCCTTTTGGATGCATTGTTTGTTTAGAAAGGCACTGCAGTTAATGCTGTACATGCATTTGTTAATGCATCAAATCTCTATATCTCTAATCTCACTCTCAGCTGAGAAGTAGATACAGTTATATCCAGTCTAAACAATGCTCTGTGAGCTAAACAGCCTGAACACCAAACTGATTTATTATGCATAACTAATCGAGCAGTCAGCAGATTTTGGTCTAGAGAGACAATATACAGTAGATATCCAAGTGGTCAGACAGACTGACCTGTTTCGGGTAAGAATACCCTTAATTGTAGGCATCAGTCTGTCTGACCACTTGGATATCTATATTTTTTAATGGTATTATAAATAAAGAAGTTTTTGATTTATTTTAAGAAATGGTGCTGGCTATTTGGACTTTTTAAGCCCTTTTCTTGTTCCTGATTACAACCGTTGGCCAGCGGGAGTTGCTGTACAACCTCACATCATATGTTGGCCTAATCACAGGTGAGCTGGTTGGATTTGTTCTCCGAACACAGTGCATACATTAGACAGACAATGCTTTGAGAGCTAAACAGACTGATACATTGTACATAACTAATCATGTTGTCAAATAAAAAGTTATATCCAGTCTGGACAATGTGAAGTAAACAGACTGGACTGCACATTGATACACTGTACGTAGCTAGTCTTTCTATGAGCTGAGAAGCTGATATAAGTGTATCATGCCTGGACAATGCTCTGTGAACTAAAAAGTCTGGGCTCCAAACTGATACAATGTACATAGCTCTTCCTGCTCTCAGCTGAGAAGTGGATGCAATTGTTTGGAAACTCTCCAATTACTTCATGATATAAGGCCTTCAAGATGTTTTCTCAGTACAGGATTTTGCAGACTTGAGCTGTTTCTCTCTAGCTTAGAGCTTCAAATCCAGGGGTGTGTCTCTGTAGCCAGTAGGTGTCTCTCTCCTCCCAGGAGGCATTTCTTCCCTCACTGAAGACCGGTGACATCATTCTGTGTGAGCCGTGGAAGGGAGAGGAGGTCAAAGCTCGACAGACCTCCTGCACTGGTCAGTTCTCATGTCTGTTACCTAGCTCCTCAAGCTCCTTTTAATCAGAACACCTGTATTGGTGTAAACAGTTATACACACAGCCTTAACTGATGAAACAAATGTGAGAAATGCACTCCGCTCGCTCCTCTGTTATCAGGTAGGAGGTAGAGGGGACCAGTATAAGAATGAGTTTTATGGGTGGGGGGAGCAGAGTGTATAAGGCTGTGTTATATGGGTGGAGGAGCAGAGTGTATAAGGCTGTGTTAAATGGGTGGGGGAGCAGAGTGTATAAGGCTGTGTTATATGGGTTGGGGAGCAGAGTGTATAAGGCTGTGTTATATGGGTGGGGGGAGCAGAGTGTATAAGGCTGTGTTATACGGATGGGGGGAGCAGAGTGTATGGCTATGTTAAATGGGTGGAAGGAGCAGAGTGTATAAAGCTGTGTTCAATGGGTGGGGGAGAAGTGTATAAGGCTGTGTTAAATGGGTGGGGGGAGCAGAGTGTACAAGGATGTGTTATATGGGTGGGTGGAGCAGAGTGTATAAGGCTGTGTTAAATGGGTAGGGGAGCAGAGTGTATAAGGTTGTGTTATATGGGTTGGGGGAGCAGAGTGTATAAGGCTGTGTTATATGGGTGTGCGGAGCAGAGTGTATATGGTTGTTTTATAGGGGGAGAGTGAATCTAAAAGCTAGAGACTCAGAAATTGTCCAGATTCTTCACATAGCGCTGTCACTGGGAGAGAAGCATAGAGAGTTCAGGCAGCCTTTATTGCACAGACTGCACAGAAAGATGTTTCACTTTCATTTTACACAGCTCAGAGGGGAGTAATCACAGAGTGCAGGCAGCCAATCACAGTACAAGGTGTGTGTCCCTACCAGGGGGCATATCCCAACATGGCTGAACTAAATATCAGGCAACCAATCACATAAGAGGGGATGTGGCCTGATCCCAGGCTTCAGAGTATCTCAGTACAAACCAATTGCAAAACTTCTTATTTTTACTGTCCCTATCATTACAGATATGATCCTTGTAGCGAGAAAACCCCTTTAAATTGTTTTTTGCAGTCAGTGAAGAAGAATATTCTTGCTTACATTTAGGGCCGGTCCTAGGGACGGGCGAGGCGGACGATCGCCCAGGGCGCCGAGACTCCACTCACCCGAGGGGGGCGCCGCGACCGCCTGCCTCGCCCGCCCGAAGGTCAGCCCTTGACTCTGCACAGCCACTGTAACACGGCTGCGCAGAGTCACTCAGCAGCTGCACATTCGCTGTGCAGCTGCTGCTACAGGGAGGAGGCAGGACGGATCGTTCCCGTCCTGCCTCCTCCCTTGTATCAGCGTCGCAGGGGGGCGCACAGCTTTCACCGCACCCCCTGCGATGCTCGATCTCCTCGGCTGGCAGCTCTGCCACCGAAGAGATCTCTGGGTGCTGCGTGACAGCATAAGCGGCGTGGTGACGTCACGCCGCTTACACCGCTCTGCAGCTCCCGGACCTGGATGCGAGGACCGTGGGATTGTGGCATGCTGAGTAATTTTTTTTATTTTATCACTAGCTACTGTCTGGCTATGGGGGCACTGTCTGGCTACATGGGGGCACTGTCTGGCTACATGGGGGCACTGTCTGGCTAAATTGGGGGCACTGGCTGGTTACAATGGGGGCACTGTGGTACAATGGGGCATGACTGATACAATGGGGCACTGTGACTACAAGGGCACTGGCTGGCTAACATGGGGCACTGGCTGGCTAACATGGGCTGGTGGCTAAACTGGGGCACTGACTGGCTACATGGCTACATAAGTCTGCAGAGCCTGTGTACAACTGGTACAGAGCCAGTTATGCACAGGCTCTGCAGACATATAAGGGATTACAGTAAAGTTACATCCAGGGACTCACAGGAGATGTCTCTGAAGAGTTATTCTCTTGCTCTTCTTCTTCTCCATCTGTCCCAGATGCCTTGACGACTTCTCCCGGCCTCGACTCTTCACTGTAAAATTTACAAAAAGAAACATCCACTACTGTAAGGTCACTGTATGACGGTAATATAGGTTGTAGTTAGAGATGGGCGAATTGATTCTAACGAAGTGGAATTCATTTAGAATTTCAGGAAAACTTCGGTTCTGAGTGAAGTCGAAGTTTTGGGTGACATGACATGTGCAGAGATGAAGCCAATCAGAGACCGGCGGGATTCTGTGACGTCACCGCACTATATAAATCCGGGCGCGACGCTGGGAGCTCATACTCCTCTCACTGTACTGATTAGGGAAGGTGCTGCTGCTGCTTATGATATCTCATACTCAGGGGCGTAACTAGAGAAGCCAGGGCCCCAAAGCAAACTTTTGGATGCCCCCCCCCCCCCCTCGCCCACCTCCCTGACCACGACCATGTACCAGGACATGCTGTTAGATAATGTAGATAATAGAAGGGGCAAATACCTCACCATACATATCACCATCATACTGCTACCAATCAATTCCCACTATTCTAAGACCAGCATTACCAATAACGCTATTACATAAGGACCTGATTATACCACCAGAACACAACCACAAATTACCACCAAATAGTGACTGAATAATACCCCTACACTATTACTGATCAGTACACAAAGACCAATACTGTCTAATAATAATAATAATAATAATATATAATAATATAGTGACCATATAGTGGTAGACACCAGTGTACACAGGCTCTGCAGACTGTATATAACCACCATTCAGTGACCATATAATGGTAGACACCAGTGTACACAGGCTCTGCAGACTGTATATAACACCATACAGTGACCATAAAGTGGTATATACCAGTGTACACAGGCTCTGCAGACTGTATATTACCCCCATACAGTGACCATATAGTGGTAGACACCAGTGTACACAGGCTCTGCAGACTGTATATTACCATCATACAGTGACCATATAGTGGTAGACACCAGTGTACACAGGTTCTGCAGACTGTATATTACCTCCATACAGTGACCATATAGTGGTAGGTACCAGTGTACACAGGCTCTGCAGACTGTATATTACCCCCATACAGTGACCATATAGTGGTAGACACCAGTGTACACAGGCTCTGCAGACTGTATATTACCTCCATACAGTGACCATATAGTGGTAGATAGCAGTGTACACAGCCTGTGCAGACATATAAGTGATTACAGTGCAGTTACATCTTGTGACTCACAGGTGACGTTTCTCTGACCAGTCGTTGACTTTCTCTTTTGTTCTGCATCCGGTCCAGTCTGCCATCATAACGTCTCCCGACCACTTGTCCCTGCAGATTTAGACACAAATATCTTAGAATCCTGACTTTTCCAGCACCTGCCCCCCTGGCTATATGGGGTCCATATAGGCAGGCAGGGCTTACACAGGCTATATGGGGCCCCAAATAGGCAAGGTTTAGGTAGCCAATAGAGTGCCCATATAGGCAGGCAGGGTTTAGGTAGCTATAGGGAGCCATACAGGTAGACAGGGGTTAGGTGGGCTATAGGGGCCATATAGGTAGGGTTTAGGTAGCTAAAGGGGCCCCATCTAAGTAGACCGGCAGGCTTGTGGGGGTATACAGGCAGGCATGGGGGTATACGGCAGGCATATAGGGGTGTACAGGCAGGCATATAGGGGTGTACAGGCAGGCATATGGGGGGTGTATAGGCAGGCATATAGGGGGCTGTATAGGCAGGCAGGCATATAGGGGGCTGTATAGGCAGGCTGGCATATAGGGGGCTGTATAGGCAGGCAGGCATATAGGGGGCTGTATAGGCAGGCAGGCATATAGGGGGCTGTATAGGCAGGCAGGCATATAGGGGGCTGTATAGGTAGGCAGGCATATAGGGGGCTGTATAGGCAGGCAGGCATATGGGGGCTGTATAGGCAGGCATATGGGGGTATAGGCAGGCATATGGGGGGGTACAGGCAGGCATATGGAGGGGTATAGGCAGGCATATGGGGGGTATAGGCAGGCATAGGGGGGTATAGGCAGGCATAGGGGGGTATAGGCAGGCATATGGGGGGTATAGGCAGGCATATGGAGGGGTATAGGCAGGCATATGGGGGGTATAGGCAGGCATATGGGGGGTATAGACAGGAATATGGGGGGTACAGCCAGGCATAGGGGGGTACAGGCAGGCATAGGGGGGTATAGGCAGGCATAGGGGGGTATAGGCAGGCATATGGAGGGGTATAGGCAGGCATATGGAGGGGTATAGGCAGGCATATGGAGGGGTATAGGCAGGCATATGGAGGGGTATAGGCAGGCATATGGGGGTATAGGCAGGCATATGGGGGTATAGGCAGGCATATGGGGGTATAGGCAGGCATATGGGGGGTATAGGCAAGCATATGGGGGGTATAGGCAGGCATATGGGGGTATAGGCAGGCATATGGGGGGTTTAGGCAGGCATATGGGGGGTTTAGGCAGGCATATGGGGGGTTTAGACAGGCTATATTGGGCCCCAAATAGGCAAGGTTTAGGTAGCCAATAGAGTGCCCATATAGGCAGGCGGGGTTTAGGTAGCTATAGGGAGCCATACAGGTAGACAGGGGTTAGGTGGGCTTTTAGGGCCATATAGGTAGGGTTTAGGTAGCTAAAGGGGCCCCCATATAAAATAGACAGGCAGGCTGGTGGGGGTATACAGGCAGGCTGGTGGGGGTAAACGGCAGGCATGTGGGGGTATAGGCAGGCATAGGGGTGTACAGGCAGGCATATAGGGGTGTACAGGCAGGCATATAGGGGCTGTATAAGCGCAGGCATATAGGTCTGTATAGCAGGCAGGCATATAGGGGCTGTAATAGGCAGGCAGGCATTATGGGGGTATAGGTAGGCATATGTGGGGGTATAGGCAGGCATATGGGGGTATAGGCAGACATATGGGGGTATAGGCAGGCATATGGGGGGTATAGGTAGGCATATGGTGTAAAAGGTAGGCATATGTGGTATAGGCAGGCATATGGGGGGTATAGGCAGGCATATGGGGGGAATAGGCAGGCATATGGGGGGTATAGGCAGGCATATGGGGGTATAGGCAGGCATAGGGGGGGTATAGGCAGGCATATGGGGTGTATAGGCAGGCATATGGGGGGTATAGGCAGGCATATGGGGGGTAATGGCCGGCATATGGGGGGTACAGGCAGACATATTGGGGATGTATAGGCATGCATATGGGGTAGGTAAAATAAGAAATCACTTACTCACCTCGGTCCACGGTCCCCTGATGCGCCGCTCGCTCCGCTCTGCTGCTCTCCCTGCAGCCTCTGTGCTCAGCGCGGGCGGCGCGGTGATGTGACGTCACCGCGCGCGCCCACGTGACCACAGAGCGCCGGCAGGGGGAAGTAGCAGAGCGGAGCGATCGGCGTACTGCTAGCTCCACCCAGCGCTGCCTCTGAACGCTCGGACCGGAGGGCCCGGGCGTTCAGAGGCAGTATGCGCCGGGCCCCTCGGCTCCCTGCCCGCCGCAGTGAACTGTTAAGTTCACTGCCGGCGGGCACAGGAGCGGCATTACCGGGGTAGCGGACGCGGTAGCAGCTGCCCCGGGGCCCCCTAAGCGCAGGGGCCCCATAGCAACTGCTACCCCTGCTACCCCGGTAGTTACGCCCCTGCTCATACTAAAGAACTCACTTTTATACAGCGATTTTTGGGGGGTGTCACAGCTTATCTCAGAGACTGCTGCTCTTACGTTCTAATTCTGATGGTGGGGGGTATTGGATCTGAAGTCCAGTGTGTGTCCAGTGCAGCTGCATATACATTTTAATGCTATCTGCTCACAGCACATTGAATATCCAAGGGGGATCTAAGCCTGTTCCTGTTGTATTCATTTAAAGAAACAGCGTTTTTACAATCCAAATACCACTTACTTTTTGGTTGCTCATTTATTTTGCGCAACTTACATCCAGGGGTTAATTAAGCGTTGTTCTGCTGTTGTGGTCACTAAAAGAAACGTTGTTTTTCACCGCCAAAGAATAAATTCTGTAGCATAATTCATATCCGAAGGTTAATTAAGCCTTTACATTCAGTAAAATACACAGTGTTTTTTTAAACGACACATACAAGTAAATTTTTCCTGGCCATTTGTGGAGCGCAATTTATATCCCAGGGTTACCAAGCTTGTTACTGGGTTCATTTGGAGTCACATACAGGGTGTGTATTTATCATATACAGATATCGTCATTAAACAGTGTCTGTACAATTTAGAACAAACAGTATGTCAGACAGAGAGGTGGCAGGCTCTTCACCTGCGAGTGGCAGTGGCACATACATTCCTGGAGCAGGCAAAGGTCACAGCACAGCAAGGTGACGTCGCAGCAGGGGTCACTCGGTGTGGCCACAACTGCCGGAGTCATCTAGCGGCCGTGTGTTGTTCAGCAACCCAATGGTTCTTGATCGGTTGACTGGGTCTTCCACTTCCTCCCAGATGACATCTGACAACCCCAGCCAAGAGTCGGTGGGAACGTCAGACACAACCCTTAGTTGGCATGGCCCGGGAGCGGGTCAGCGGCCCTCACCCATCCTCAACCCGCCTCTGTCCCATCCGACTCCCTCAGCCAGAGATCTACTATGTGGTCTGGGCTCAGCGCCAGTATATAGCGAGGATGAACAATTTGAGGAGGGCAATCAACAGCTACTTGGCAGTGAAGAAATGGGGCCAATATCCCCTGCTTCTTGCAGTAGGCGGCAAAGTATAGATGTTGAGAGTGGCATGGGAGGTCATGTTGTGAGGGGTCAGCATCTGCATACCAAGGCCGGTGATGAGGACAGCAGGGACGATGAAACACAAATCGATGATGATGTAGCCGACCGCACTTGGGAGCCAGGTGAAGCAAGGGCTTCATCATCGTCAGGAGAAGAGGGTGTCAGCTTGTGAGTCAGGCAGCGGCGGAGCCAGCAAGTGGGTTGTGTGGAGTGAGTCAGCAGGGTAGCAGCAGTGTGAGGTCAGGAGCCAAGCGGCCACGGGGTAAAAAACCCGCTTCGCCGGTCCAAGAAAGTAGCGGCACAGGGGCTCAGCGAGACAGCGGCGGTAGTAGTCACTCAGTGCGGAGCGTTGGCGGTAAAATCAGTTACTACGTGGTTACTTTGCTAAGACACTGGAGGAGCCGAATATGGGTATATGTAGAATCTGAGGGCAGAAAGTGAAGCGTGGCCAGGGAGCTAACGTTGGTACCACGGCCCTGCGTCATCACATGCAGCGTCACCATCCGGTGGCCTGGGAGAAACGTGGCTCAGATGTGGTGGTCCATCCTGCCGCAGCAGCAACAGCGCCCAGTGGCACACATGCTATTGCAGCCAGTCAAGGCTCCACCACCTCTGCAGAAGGGAGCTTTTTCTCTTTGCCATTATCTCCCGGTCCAGATGCTCCTGCTCCTCGCTACTCATGGCGCCAGCAGTCGTTCAAGGCGATTGCAAAGAGACAACAGTATGCGTCCAACCATCCTAAGGTGCAGCAGCTGACCGTGCTCCTGTTCAAGTTGTTGGTACTGCAGTCCCTCCCTTTCCAAATGGTGGACTAATGGCCTGTGCCAAGCCGAGATGGAGAGCACCAAGCCGTAATTTATTTTCCAAAAAGGCAGTACCAGCACTTCACAAATATGTAGAACAGAAGGTGAGCCAGTCCTTGAGCTTATCGGTTTGTTCCAAGGTGCATGGAAGCACGGACGTCTGGAGCTGTAACTACGGTCAGGACCAGTACATGTCCTT
The DNA here is from genome assembly GCA_025379985.1 of Phyllomedusa bahiana. Lineage (NCBI taxonomy): Eukaryota > Metazoa > Chordata > Amphibia > Anura > Hylidae > Phyllomedusa > Phyllomedusa bahiana. Next base: position 48,483 of record JAODAL010013132.1, read on the forward strand.
TACGGCCCACTGGATGAATGTGCTTCCTGCCCAGGCACACCAACAACTTGGACAGGAGACGCTGCTTTCTCCTCCACGTTGTAAAACTGCGGCTCCTGCGCCAATGACCGCCTCCTCCTCCTCCACCACCACCATCATCTCAGCCTCCACAAGTACTGCTCCATGATACCACATGTGTTGGGCACAGTGGTGTCACGCGGTTCTACACCTGGCTTGCCTCGGCGAATGAAGTCACACAGGGGAGGAACTGCTCCGCGTCATGCAGCAAGAAATCAATGTGTGGCTTTCTCTGTGCCAACTGCAAATCGGAACCATGGTGACGGACAATGGGAGGAACATGGAGTCCAGACTGCACCGATGAGGGATGGTCCATGCGCCCTGCATGGCGCAAGTGTTCAATCTGGTTGTGAAAAGGTTCCTAGGTCTTCCACTGATCTTCAGAAGATTCTGAAAATGGCCAGGAAACTTTGCATGCACTTCATCCATTCCTACAAAGCCAGGAACACCCTCCTCGAGTTACAGCGGCAGAACGGCCTCCCCCATCACACTCTGATATGCGATGTTTTCACCCATTGGAATTCCAGCCTGCAGATGTTGGACTGACTGTATGAACAGAGAAAGGCCATTAACGATTTTTTGATGATCCAGGCGGACAGGAGTACTCCCCTGTATAACTTTGATGTCAGCCAGTGGCAGCTCATGCGTGACACCTGCCATTTGCTGAGGCCATTCGAGGAGGCGACGTTATTTGTCAGTCGCCAGGACTACGGGATGAATAACGTCATTCCACTGCTTCATGTCCTGGAACAGATGCTGAAAAATCTGTCTGGGCAGGGGACTGGAGACATGGCGACTACATCTCGCGGCCACATGAGTCCGGTGGGGACTGAAATGGAGGAGGAGGAGGACATTGGAGCAGAAGCATTGTCTGGAGAAATGAGTGGATTTTCTACCCAGGTGACAAGAGAGGAGGAGCAGGAGCAGCTGGAGGAGGTAGATGGAGATGAGGAAGACGAGCAGATGACCCGCAAGCACCGTGGCAGTATACAATGGAGATGGAGGCAGGGAGTCCCTCGGAGTCACTTGTGCAGATGGCCTGCATCATGCCGATTTGCCTGGCTAGTGACAGCCGAATAGTCAGCATCCGGCAGAGGGATGACTTCTGGCTCTCCACACTATTGGACCCTCACTATCGATCCAAATGGGAGCCTTTTTCCCAGTTGCTGCGAGAGAGGACAAACTCAAATACTATAGGGAAATTCTCCAGTCAGTTGGCCGCTGCCTATGTGCGGCATCGTCCCTCCTCTGACAGGTCTGACCGGGGGGTTCTTCAGCGCTCACGTACTACTGCCGCGGCTGGTGGGGGAAGGTGGAGGGATAGGAGCAGTACCAGTTCCATCAGCAGAACCTACTGTCATGGCCAAAAGTTTTGAGAATGACACAAATATTATATTTTCACATGATCTGTTGCCCTCTGGTTTTTCTGTGTGTTTGTCAGATGTTTTCATCACATACAGAAATACAAGTGCAATCATATTCTGATTAACAAAAGCTTTTATTGACAGTTAGAATGAGTTAATGCAGCAAGTCAATAATTGCAGTGTTGACCCTTCTTCTTCAGGACCTCTGCAATTCTCCCTGGCATGCTCTCAATCAACTTCTGGACCAAATCCTGACTGATAGCAGTCCATTCTTGCACAATCAATGCTTGCATTTTGTCACAATTTGTTGTTTTTTTTGTTTGTCCACCCGCCTCTTGATGATTGACCACAAGTTCTCAATGGGATTAAGATCTGGGAGTTTCCAGGACATGGACCCAAAATCTCTATGTTTTGTTCCCTGAGCCATTAAGTTATCACCTTTGCTTTATGGCAAGGTGCTCCATCATGCTGGAGAAGGCATTGTTGATCACCAAACTGCTCTTGGACGGTTGGGAGAAGTTGCTCTTGGAGGACATTCTGGTATCATTCTTTATTCATGGATGTGTTTTTAGGCAAGACTGTTAGAGAGCCGATTCCCTTGGCTGAGAAGCAACCCCACACATGAATGGTTTCTGGATGCTTTACAGTTGCATGAGACAAGACTGGTGGTATTGCTCACCTTGTCTTCTCTAAACAAGCTGTTTTCCAGATGATTCAAACATTCGGAAAGGGGATTCATCAGAGAAAATGACTTTACCCCAGTCCTCAGCAGTCCACTCCCTGTACCTTTGTCAGAATATCAGTCTGTCCCTGATGTTTTTTCCTGGAGAGAAGTTGCTTCTTTGCTGCCCTCCTTGACACCAGGCCTTGCTCCATGAGTCTCCGCCTCACAGTGCGTGCAGATGCACTCACACCTGCTTGCTGCCATTCCTGAGCAAGCTCTGCACTGCTGGTAGCCCGATTCCGAAACACTTTTAAGAGACGGTCCTGGCGCTTGCTGGTCTTTTCTTGGGCGCCCTGGAGCCTTTTTGGCAACAATGGAACCTCTCTCCTTTAATTCCTTGATGATGCGATAGATTGTTGACTGAGGTGCAATCTTTCTAGCAGCGATACTCTTCCCTGTTAGGCCAGTTTTGTGCAGTGCAATGATGACTGCACGTGTTTCTTTAGAGATAACCATGGTTAACAGAAGAGAAACAATGATGCCAAGCACCAGCCTCCTTTTAAAGTGTCCAGTGGTGTGATTCTTACTTAATCATGATAGATTGATCTCTAGCCCTGTCCTCATCAACACCCACACCTGTGTTAACGGAGCAATCACTGAAACGATGCTAGCTGGTCCTTTTAAGGCAGGCCTGCAATGAAGTTGAAATGTGTTTTGGGGGAAAAAGTTCATTTTCTCGGCAACTATTGACTTTGCAATTAATTTCTGTTAAGCTGATCACTCTTTATAACATTCTGGAGTATATTCAAATTTACATTATAAAACCTGATGCAGTAGACTTTGTAAAAATTAACATTTGCATCATTCTCAAAATTTTTGGCCATGACTAAGTCTGGAGTCACTGATGAGCAGCTTCCTTCACCTGCCTAGTGAGGAGAGCAGTCGCCAGCAGCAGCAGGACCTGGAGCAGTCCCTGAACCAACAGGTGGTGGCCTACTTGGACAGCACTCTGCCACCACAGTTAGAAGATCCGCTGAACTACTGGGCAGCCAAACTGGATGTGTGGCCGCAACTTGCCGAGTTTGCAGTGGAGAAGCTGTCCTGTCCGGCCAGTAGTGTGGCATCAGAGTGGGTGTTCAGTGCGGCGGGGACCATCGTTACCCCAAGGAGAACCCGCTTGTCCACGGGAAATGTGGAATGACTGACCTTTGTCCAGATGAATCAGGCGTGGATCGGCCAGGATTTCCACACACCAATGCCTTAGGCGTCAGATTACATCAGCCATGACGCCTCACCCAAACTTTGAGAATTGAGTCTGGATTCAAACTACCTGCCTCAGCCACTATTCTGATGCCGCCACCCGCCTGATGCCACACATCTGCTGACAATTTCTCCATCTGCCACCAACCATCTTTACCAGGGACTGGTATTGCCATCCACCTCCACACTCATTGTGCCTCTCTATGACCTCATGCTGCTGCTGTTGTTGCTGCTGCCATGACCTCCACACTGTGTCATTGTGCCACTCTGTGGCCTACTCCTGTTTTTGCCACCTCCAGAATGTCATTGTGCCACTGTCTGACCTCATGCTGCTGCCGCCGTCACCTCCCCTCTCTGTCATTGTGCCACTCTGTGGCCTACTCCTGTTTTTGCCACCTCCAGAATGTCATTGTGCCACTCTCTGACCTCATGCTGCTGCTGTGGCTGCCGCCGTCACCTCCACACTCTGTCACTAATGTTGCCACCTGAGCCCTCAGCTTGTTTTTTTCCAGCTTTCGCTGCCATGACTTTATCAGGCTACATTCCCGCTTCAGTTTTTTGGTCAGTTTTGTCCTCTTAAGTGCCCAGGGAATTTTATAGTGAAGCGATTCTAAGAGCGGCGGCAGTCATGTGCGTGTCATACTAAAACACAACATTGTATGAAGACCAAACCAAGCTCCCTCTGCATATTTAAGCATGGCACAACATTCTACAGCACCCTGCAGGCTCTGTGCAGCCGGGAAATAGCTGTTTTTTAAAGTGATTCGTCCCGAAGCAATTCGGACCGAAACTAATTTTGTCTGAAAATTCGGCGAAGTCGGCGAATCGAATTTTTGAGAAATTCGCCCATCTCTAGTTGTAGTATAATGGTTTGTATTCAGTACTGGTCAGTTTTTTATTATTCGGTCACTGTGTGCTGGTGATATGTGGTCATGGTGTGGTGGTATTATTCGGTCACTGTGTGATGGTGATATGTGGTCTTAATAGGACATTGGTGCTATTAGCCTTGGGATTCAGGTTTTGTGCAGCGGTGCATTTTGGTAACTGTATGATTATTATTTAGTAGTTTTATACGTAGCACAATGGTTTAAAGCTTTTTGTATATTTTAGATTTGGTTGATGGTGAAGCAATGTTTCACATTATGTTACGGGAGGGGTGGGCGAAATTTCTTCACCTCGCCCTGAGTGAAATTTCGCCTAGGAACCGCCCTGCTTACATTCACAACCTGGAAATCCCTACATCTCAAATCCCACTGAGAAGTAGATACAATTGTATCCAGTCCGGACAATGTTCTGTGACCTAAACAACCTGGACTCTAGGCCAATACCTTTTACATAGCTAGTTCTGCTCTCAGCTGAGAAGTGGATATAACTCTATCCAATCTAGACAATGTTCTATGAGCTAAACACCCTAGACCAGTGATGGCGAACCTTTTCGAGACCGAGTGTCCAAACTTCAAACGAAAATCCCCTTATTTTTTGCAAAGTGCCAACACGGCAATTTATCCTGAATACTGTGGTTATGAATGCGTGGAGACATCGGCACAAAGCAGGGAGGTGATGTCAGGAGGTAGGGCCACAGCACAGTTAATATGAGGGATGTGACGGCCACTCAGGATGTTGTATGCAGTGCGGCCATCGCATCCTTCATACCTCCCCCCACCACATACCCTGTCCCCACCCTCCATATTTCCACCACACAGTGACCATATAGTGGTATATACACTGCAGTTACATTTATTGACTCACAGGAGAAGTCTTATCTGATGAGTCGTTCACTTTCTCTTTTCTTCTCCATCCTGTCCAACCCACCATGATGACTTCTCCCTGCCGAATTACAACACAAATACCTAACTTTTCTATCATCTCCCTATCTGTGGCCTCCCCTTTGTACAAACTCCCTATCCATTGTGCCCCGAATAATTACTCCCTTGGTGGCTTTGTAGTTAGGTAGGTAGGGCCCCCTTAAGTAGTTATATATGGCTCCTGGTAGGTAAATAGGTATAGAGCTCTCACTCCTGTAGATAAGTATAAAGGGCCGCTAGTAGGACCCTCCCTCTCACTGTGCAGGGCCCCTTTAACAGTCCCTCTGTGGCCCACTCGCATGCCTGGGTCTGCGTGGGGGGCCCACAAGCATATTGGGGTCTGCACAATGAGAGGAAGGGTCCGGCCCCACCAGAAAACTATGTTTTCATTTTAAAAACCAGCCTGAGACATGTTCTTTGTCACTGTGCAGGGCCTCACTGATTTGTCAAAGAGGTCTCCTGCATCCTGCCCGTGCACAGAGAGACAGGAGGGTCCGGCGCCAGTCAGTCCCACAGAAAGTGTTAAACAAGGAACAGGTCTCAGTCCCTGTTTTCTGTGAAAAACTATTGTGCTGTGACTCGGAGGCCGGGCTCTCCCTCACACAACACGGACCCTTATTTTTATTAGTAGCTATAGTAAGGCCAGCCAGCGAGCAGCCCAGTGCACGTGCCAGCAGAGAGGACTCCGGGTGCCACCTCTGCCATGCGTGCCATAGGTTCGCCACCTCTGCCCTAGACTGATACATTGTACATAACTAATCATATTTTGAAATGAAAAGTTATAGACAGTCTAGACCAGGGGTGTCAAACTGCCGGCCCTCCAGCTGTTGGGAAACTACAACTCCCATCATACCCACTGTTATAGATTATACAAATGCATGATGGGAGTTGTATTTTCCCAACAGCTGGAGGGCCGGCAGTTTGACACCTGTGGTAGACAATCCTCTTTCTAAACAGCCTGGAATACAGATTGATAAACTGTATACACTGTAAACTGTATACTGATACACTAGTTTTGCTCTGAACCGAGAAAGTGATATAATTGTATCCAGCCTGGACAATATTCTGTGCGCTAAACAGTCTAGATGCCAGAATGATGCATGATCTATAGCTAGTTTTGCTCTTAGCTGAAAAGAATATACAATTGTATCCATCTAGACAATGCTCTGTGAGCTAAACCGTCTGGACTCTAGACTGATACATTGTACATACTGTAGCTAGTCCTGCTCTCAGCTGAGAAGTGGATGCAATTGTATCCAGTGTAGACAATGTTTTGTCATCTCAACTCATCAGCAACAGCTGCACAAATCTCTCTGAGACTGATACAATTGTATTGAGTCCTAAACAACCTGGACTCCAGACTGATCTATTTTGCATTACTAGTCCTGCTCTGAACTGAGAAGTGGATCTAACTGTATTGAATCTAGATAGTGCTCTGTGAGCTTAACTGCCTAGGCTCTAGGATGATACCATATACTCTGCTAGTCCTTTTTTAAGCTAAGAAGCAAATAAAATTGTATCTAGTATAGACAATGCTCTATGATCTAAAGAGTCTGGACTCCAGAATGATATAATGTACATAACTAGCCCTGGTCTCAGCGGACAAATAAATAAAATTGTATCTAGTCTGTGAGGTTAACATTCTTAACTCCAGACTGATACATTGTACATAGCGAGTCTTGGTTTCAGCTGAGAAGTGAATATGTATGTAACCAGAATTGACAATGCTCTGTGAGCTGAACAGTCTATACCCCAGACTGATACAATGAACACAGCTAGTCCTGCTCTGAGCTGAGAAATAAATATGATTGTATCAAGTCTAGACAATGCTCTGTGAGCTATACAGCCTAGAATTCTTAACCCTATAAACCATTCATCATTATTAAGCCTATTGCATTCAAACAATCAAAATACATCATGTAATCTCATGTCATCTACTAAGTGTGTAATATATAATGACATGTGGTCTACTAAAGGTATAATGTGTAATCCCATGCCATCTACCGAAAGAGAGATGTATAATTCCATGGCATCATCTGAACAAGTAACGTTTAATCCCATGCTATCTACTGATCGGGAAATGTATGATCCCATGCCGTCTAATGAACATGTTAGATATAATCCCAAACGGTCGACGGAAAGTGTAAAACAAATGCCAGAAGTCTTGCAACCAAAATGGGGGAGCTTGAGGCGTTAGTTCTAGAGTAGCGGATTGATGTGGTTGGTATTGCTGAACAGGGCTGGACTCCTGCTGACGGGGATGTAAACCCTTTAAAGGGGTTTTGAATCATTTAGGAGGAACGAGTGAAAAGGAGGTGGAGTGTGTCTGTATGAAAGGAGTGATAAAAGGGCAAATGTAAGAAGAAAAAAGGGGCAAAGTTGCTAAAGGTGGAAAATTGTGTGTGGAAAAAAAATTTTTGGCAAATTATAGAAATCACTGAGGGACAGAAAACAGGTTTATAATAAAATGGTGCTGGGCAGCCGGGCAGGAAACATGGTAATAAGGGGTGATTAATTTCCCAGGTTTTGATGGGTCACGGTTCTGATAACTAAAAGGGGAAGGGAAGTTTTAATCTTTAGAGGAAAAATTTTATGGGGCAGTTTGGAGGACCCCATTAGAATTGATGCTCTTTTGTTTGGGGTACTTTCTAACAAAGCAGAACTAGTCGGAGCGGTCACGGTTTCTGAAAATCTAGGTAACAGTGACCACAAAATAATTTTTTTTGTTTAAACTGGAAAAAAGAAAAACAGAGCGGGAGGGCAAAAACATTTAGGGCGACATGTATGAATTCGAATGCATACCTTTTTTTTTTAAATTTGGGCGCCACACCCTTTTCTAAATTAAAAAATATAAAAGAAGTTAGAAAAAAAAAAAAAGACATAAATGACCGGAATTTTGGGCCGTATAAAATAAAAGCTTAAAGCCGCCCCCAAAAAGGGGTAACTATGAAATACATTTTTTTTAATGGGGGGCCAAAAATTTAGGCCCCCGTACTCTTTTAACCCCCTCCTATCCCGTAAGGGCCCCCAAAAAATCTGTTGTATTCCCCTCTCAAATTTCTCAAAATCTGACATTGAAAATTAAAAGGGGACATGTTTGAATTCGAATTGTATTCTTTTTTACTTGGGTGCCAACCCACTTTCAAATAGATTAAAAGAGTTAAATACAACGGGTTTTTTGGGCATTACTAAGCTTAGTGCGCCAATTTTGGGCCATTACACTCTATGCCCCATACAAAGTTTTGGCGCTTAAGCTCTATGTAATGCGGAAAAAATCTTCAGGCCCGTATTCTACACTTTTCTATACTTTTAGAACTAGAGTGTGGCTCCAATTTTAAAAAAAAATAGCACAAATCATGTCGCCCTTAATTTTTAAAGGGCCAAATTCCCCTTATTGAGGGACCAAAAAACCCCAGACCTAATTGGGGAGTAATATAGCAAATGGGGTTAGAAGACAAAGGAGACCCTTTAAAAATTATTTTGGGGGAAATGTATTTGCTAAATATTTCCTATATAACAAGTATGCGACTAAAACAAAAACCCAACAGGGCTCTCCTTCTTTTAAAAGGGCAAAAAATTAATAAAAAAAGGGATTTAAAAAAGGTGTCTGAGGGGTCAGAAATCACCTTTGAAAATTAGAAAGAGTTTAATAAAATCGTAAAAAAGTGATAAAAGAGATAAAATTAAAAAATGAAAGGCAGGGGCCCAAAGGGACAGCAAAAAACCCCAAAAAATTCTTCAAGCAAATAAACGCCAAAAACCCAAAGTCGAGCAAGTAGGGCCCCAAAAAACCCTGTGATGGGGAGCTGGTCATTGGGGCCCGGAGAAGGCAAGATTTAAATAGTTTTCAGCTCATATATACTCCGATGGAAAGTAGTTATGGGGTGGGTCAGTGCGATGTGGTGTTATCATACTTTAATAACTCATCGGCAAAAATTTAATTGGCACAGTGTAAAAAGGGCCCAAACCCAAGTTAAAAAAGTAAATGTAAACAAGGCTGCACCAAGAGTTCTTCAAGAGCTCGCTCGGTTCTCTGTGCCCCTGTCATGATTTTTAGAGATTTCCTATGACTGGTAAGTACCAGGGACTAGCGAAAGCAAATTGTTCCCATTTTCAAAAAAGGCCCAAGTCTTGCCCAGGGAATTTTTAAAACCAAAAGTTTTAACATCTGTTTGGGAAAAAAAGTTTGAGGGCTCATAAGGGTCTATATCAGGGAAAATGTGGAAAATACAATATTATAAGTGATTGCCAGCGGATTACTAAGGACAAAGTTGTCAGACCCAAATTTACTGTTTAATAAAGGTAGTAGAAAAACTGGATACGGGGCCTGTGGGTATTGTGTTTTTAACTTTGCAAAGACGTTTGACACGTCCCCATAAGCGTTTGTAGGTAAATTAGAAAACCAATGTTTTGAGATAACAGGTGTAATGGATTTAAAAAAATGGGTCTGGATCGTACCAGAGAGTGGTGGTAAATGACCTACTCTGAGTGGTCCCCGGGTGGAGTGGTGGCCCCCAGGGCCGTATTGGTCCTCTCTCATTAATGTATTTATTAAGAATAGTTGGGAAGGGGACAATAGCACGGTTTTTGATTTTTGCAGATGCACCAACATGCAGGGGGAGGCAATCTAGGAAGATGCTCATAAAAATTTCAAGCAAACCCGGACACAAGAGTCTTGGCACCCCTTGGGAAATGGGGTTCAATTTGGGGGAAATGTAAAGGGTTTTGCTCTGGGTAGAAATAATCAAAAGGCATCATAGTCTTGGGGGAGAAAAAATTGGAGAATGCTTTTTTGAGGAAATCTGGGGGGTTTTTGTAGATATAGACACAGAAAAGCATCAAAAGTCATTCAGCTGCCTTTAGGGGAATAAGATATTTGGGGTGTATTAAAGAGGGATGGCTCGCGGGACAAAGGGTGTAATTCTACCGCTGACAAAGCATTGGTGCCCTCACTTAAATATGCGTTCAGGTTTTTGGGCACAGTTTATAGAAAAATTTAATGGGGCTAGAGAGAGTAAAAGCCCAGAACCAAACTATAAGGGGAAGGGAGATCTTAGTTTTGAGGTAGGTTATAGAACTTTTTAGTCTTGAAAAGAAGGCTTCCGGGGACATGATTAATTTATATAAAAATATAAAGGTCCCTAAAAAAAGTAGGGGGGGGAAAAGTTTTTTACGTAAAGCCCCCCCAAAAACAAGGGGACATTCCCTTCAACTAGAGAAAAAAGGATTCAATCTCCAGAGGGAAAAGCGTTCTTTTACTGTAAGAACTGTGAATTGGGAATACCCCCTGAGGGGCTGGTCACAGCAGGGAAAAGTTGGAGTTTCAAGAAAGGCTTAGTTTCCACCGGGAATAAAGAATTTAATGGTAGAGCTATGTAAAATTCTGGGTCCCGGGGGGTGGCGTCTGGGGTCAAGGGGTGGGGCTCCCCTGGGAAAAGATTGGTTTTGCCTTTGGGTTCCAGGGCATTCACCAGTGGGGAGGCTGGGCTTAAAAACCTTGTCCTCCCTTCATCCACATGTTATCACCCTTGGTTCAACTTGATGGACACAATGTGTGGGGAAGGGGTGGGAGAATTCAGTGTGCTTTCCAGTGATAGCACCTGCTCTTGTGGAAATTAATCCTGGAAAGTATTTAATGAGGTTTTCTCATCAGGCTGTATCACATGTCCTGCTCTTCACAGCTTCATGTTCCCTGTCCCCATTAAGGCTCACAGTCTAAATTCGGATTAACCTATCTCTATGTTTTCAGAGTAGGGAGGAACCAGAGTACCCAGAGGAAACCAACACCAAAAAACCTTGGGGGAACTATTTCTTGCTGGTTACTTACTTTTTGAATCATACAAACTTCTTGCAGCTGTTCTCATCCTTGGTGGGATTTGAAGTTCTTCAGGCAACAGTGCTAACCACTAACCCACCGGGCTATACATTTTCTTTTTCCACGCCACTGTGCTAACCACTGAGCTAATGGGCTGCCTACAGTATGTGGTAGGATTTCCTTACAATGGTTTAAACCTCTAACCTTGAACTAACTTTGACTAGTTTTTCTATTTAAAAACACATGGTGGGTTTTTTTTTTGCATATAAAAACCCACTTGCTACCTATACAATAATTTTCAACAAAAGAAAATAATCAATCCACTCATAACATTTCCTTCACAATCCAGTCATATTGTTATATCCAATTCTTACTTTCGATGTTGGTAGCACATAGCTCATGAAGGAAGGCCCCTGTGGTGCGCTGGCTTGGTAGGTAATTAAAGTGTGACATGCTGTCTGCACAAATATCACTGGTTGCTGTCATGGGTTAAAGGGGCATACTGTGTATGGGACTCTGGAGCAGAGGAGGCCATTGCACCTCTGCTAACCCGACTTCGTATTGGGCCCTGGAGCAGACGGATGTCACTGCACCTCTGGTAACCCTACTGTGTATGGAGCCCCAGAGCAGACAGATGTCACTGCACCTCTGCTAACCCTACTGTGTATGGGGCCCCGGAGCAGACGGATGACACTGCACCGGTGCTAACCCTACTGTGTATGGGCCCGGAGCGACGGAGCACTGCACTTGATAACCCGACTTCGTATTGGGGCCTGGAGCAGACGGATGTCACTGCACCTCTGATAACCCTACTGTGTATGGGGCCCGGAGCAGACGGATGTCACTGAACCTCTGCTAACCCTACTGTGTATGGGACCCCAGAGCAGACTGTGTCATGAACTCTGCTAACCCTACTGGTAGGGCCCCAGAAGATGGATGTCACTGCACTCTACTAACCCTACTGTGTATGGGGCCCCGGAGCAGACAGATGCTGCTGCACCTCTGCTAACCCTACTGTGTATGACGCCCGGAGCAGGGGATGTCATGCACCTTTTGCTACTATGTGTATGGGCTGGAGCAAAAGTGTCACTACATCTCTGCTAACCCTACTTCTGTTGGGGCCCTGGAGCAGATGGATGTCACTGCACCTCTGCTAACCCTACTGTGTATGAGGCCCCGGAGCAGACGGATGTCACTGCACCTCTGCTAACCCTACTCTGTATGGGGCCCCGGAGCAGATGGATGTCACTGCACCTCTGCTAACCCTACTGTGTATGGGGCCCTGGAGCAGACAGATGTCATAGCACCTCTGCTAACCAAGCTGCATTAGCAGAAAAGCCTTCAATTTTCATGGCTGTTTCAGAATAGGACCTCCACTGAGGATTGTCTATTCTTATGCATCTCGTTGACAACCTACCTGGAATTTATTGAGTCACTCCCAGCCCATCTAGCTGCTTCCATGGTGGTTACACTGCATGCTAGCTGGAGGTCATAATAATGTGATTTGACTGTGTAATGCACAGAGAAGCAGCAACTAAAGAGAGAAGACCAACTCTCAACCCGTGCATCCTAGAGTAGAGAATATGCATGTTCCAGTATAAAATAATCTCCCCTGCTTTGTGCAGTGCGAGCAGAGAGGACTGTGATATCTAATGAGACAGACTTTACATTATTAATATCAAAACACAGCTTTTCATCTTTAATTAACCTGCAGTCAGTGCAGATCTCATCCGTTCTCGCCATCCTCAGAGCGAGCAGCACGATGGCACCCTGAGCATTCCCTCAATTATCTCTGCTTCAACCCCTTTCCGGACGGAAGATTTTTTTTTATCCTACTGAAAACATTACAAATGTTTTTTTTCACATTTTTACAATAGTTTTCCAATGATTCTTAAGCGACAATTCATGAAAACACGAAGCATTATGTATTGTCAACTGCAGAGCCTGATGGGTTTTGCAATGACTTAGAAATTCTAGCTCAAAAGCGGTAACGTTCATCATTAGGGAGAGGCTCCATGTGGGTGTGTGGAGATTTAAGTCCCGGTCACTACATTTTAATTTAAATGTAATGGGTTTTTTAAAATATTTTTTTAAGACCTCCCGCCTCCTCCTGTGCATAACCCCGCACTAACAATAGTATGATTAGGTTTTATGTAGCAGAACTACTTATGCAGGAAATGCTAGAGCCACCATCTTTGAACCCATAATTGGTATCGTTGCATCCCTAAAAGTTTGATCTACTTTGTGTCTTAGGCAAAGCTGTGGACTATCATTTAATCTATCTAAGCATAACTTAATTACAGGTAGTCCCCGGGTTACGAACGGGACAGGTACTATAGGTTTGTTCTTAAGCTGAATTTGTATGTAAGTCAGAACAGGTAGATTTATTACATGCAACTCCAGCACAAAAGGTTGTTTTTTTTAGTTTTGGAAAGTGCAGGGAAGGGTTTTTATATTTGTTTTGCTGTCTGTGCCCGAGAGAGAGAAAGAAAGAGAAAGAAAGAGAAAGAAAGAGAGAGAAAGAGAGAAAGAAAGAAAAGAAAGAAAGAAGAGAAAGAAGAAAGAAAGAAAGAGAACGAAAGAAAGAAAGAAAAGAAAAAAGAAGAGAGAAAGAAAGAAAGAGAGAGAAAGAGAGAGAAAGAGAGAGAAAGAGAGAGAAAGAGAGATTTATTAAGGCCAATGTACCCAACGTACCTGTGTGGATGCTTATTTTTTGCAGGTTGAGTCCCAGCTTTGAAGAGTCCAATTTGAGGTGTATGTGACTCACTGATGACATCCTATTTAATTATTTATGGGAGCACACCTAAGGGACTACAGGCAGTCCCCGATATATGTATATATATATATTGTAAGCTTCACATGCCTTCGGCCGCCATCTTGGCTCGGCCCGGGGTCATTCAGCTCGCAGGATCGCCGTCCTTGGTAAGACAGTTGGCACTCTGACTCCGGTCTTCCGTTTAAACTTGGCCTCAGTCAGCTTTATTGAGGCACAGACATTAGAAGCAGGCAACGAAAACAAACAAAATAAACTTCGGCCGTCTGACCACTAACTACACATGTGTACAGAGTCCTCTCTCACATGTGAACAGGACCTAATGGCCAGTCTCACCCAAAACACTTTGTCCCAGTCTCCCGCTGGGTCCCGGCTTCTTCCAAGCCTCTGGGGGGCCAGAGCCTCTGTCTCCAGCTCTAGTGCTGCTCCAGGTTCTGGCAGCAACCACGCCCCCCCGATTACCTGGAGAGACAGGCTTGTAATAAGTCTCCAGGATGTTCCAAAATCCCGTCCTGGAACATGGGGATGGCAACCCACCCAACGCTATCGCCGTCCCGGGAAAAGCAACCCATTACTAGCCGCATTGCAGCCATGCTAGGTACCTGTGTCAGCAACCTATGGTTACTGACGCCAAATAGTTGCTTTCCCCCACCAAACCCAGGTTTTTTGGTGGCACGTCTGCAGCCGGTATACTGCTGTATCCACCTAGTGGCAGGAACATGCGACTGCCTGCTGTCACTCTGCCACATATCCCCCCCCCCCCCGTTGAAAAAGGCCGTAGGTCTTTCTAACCCTGCACAAAACACCCTCCAGGGTCAAAGCTCCTACTGTGGGGTACGACTTTACCTAAGTCAGACTGCCCTATGTTTTCCTGGGCGGTACCCATACTCTCAGGGGAACTATACTCCAGTTTCACAGCCTGTAGAAATTCTTTTTCCCCATCAACATGCAGATTTTCCCCATTTTTTTCTCTGCTATCATCTGCCATGTGGTCTCCAAATTCCAACTGCACTGCACAGAACCAGAATCATACATACCATCCAGGTTTACTACCTTCTCCCAGGTACCTGTCTCTGAGGGCAATAACTCCCTTACATCTGATGCTAACAAAACCAAGCCAGTGCACTCACCATAACTATGGGACATATCCACAGACAATTTATCAATCTCTTCAGGACCATAGAAAAGCCTATAGTTTTTGCCATCACCAGACTTCTGGCAAGCACTGACCGTATGCGGACTCTGAGGCTCAACTGGTTCGTTTACTGTCACTGGCCCATGAAGCTCCGCTGAGGGTTCCCAACCTTCACTTATGTCAACATGGGCAAAGTATGGGCCATATGTTTCACTTTCCATCACATTGGGTATCACCGTTGGTAGTAAGTATTTGACCTTTGTTTACCATCTCAGCTGGTTTACCTTTCTCAACAGTTGGCATACAGCACCCAGGCTCTGCAACTTCACAGACCTCATCACATTGGACCTCATGGATATCAGTTTCAGTCTTTACCCCCAACCCAAGGTCATCTACACCGGGTGTTAAACCCTCATACCGTCCAGACATCTCTATACTGGTCCTCTCAACTATAGCGTTTTGGCCCTCTTCTTGCCTTGGGACACCGGCCTGCAACTTCTCAGAGGGAACCTGGTCTATCTTACTGACCATCTCCATTTCTATGGACCATCCATCAGTCACCATTAAATTACCATGCCCATCACTAGGGTCTGAGGATTCCTTCATCCTCCCCTGTCCTTCATGAGGGTTTAAACCTACACCCATCTCTGTGATGTCTAGCAACCCACTTTGTGCAGCCCAACTTGGAGACACATCCTCCACCCCAGAGTCCACTATTTCTGCCTTGCTATGTGGGGACATGTTTACTGACTGGGCATCAGTCATGTCACACATAAGAGGGTAACCACATTCACTATTTACCCTTTCCTTATCACGCTCTACACTCCCAGTGTGCACTTCAGCCGATATTTTCCCCTGGGCACCGCACTCACTGGTTCTGTTCATACCTTCAGTAATGGATGGAGATATTTTCTCACCATCTCCAGTAATGGTCACCATATGAGCATGCTCAGCTTCTGAATCAGGCATCTCTTTGATACCACCCAGTTCACACAGTGCGGTAGGACAACCAGACTCACTCCTGCACATAAGCATGCTACCAGGTTCAATCACCGTCCCCTTCACGCTCTTGTAAGCAACCCCCTCACACCCAGCGTCAGAACCACCATGCGCAGGGCTTTCCGGTTCCCCTTGTGGAAAAACACCCGTTACATGAACTTCACAAGAAGCTGCATTGACAGCGCACATCTCAGAGTGGCTATCCACTACCAAACACACATCACCTGCGTAACATGTGCTGCTCTCCCCTACGACCTCTAGGGGCACCAGTGAGCTAGTCTCCTCTACTATTGTGGCTGCAGATTCTATAGCACCTTGTTCAGACATATCAGGTTTCTCAGACATGAATGCAGTAAAATGATTTTTAAATGACGTGCACATGCAATATATTCAGTCCATCAGACTGTGTACCTCCAGATGTAACAGTCCCACTGCCCTTAGGATGCTTTTGGCTTGGCAACATATCTGGAAATCTGTTTAAATCAGCAAAGTCCCCACATTAATCCTGCACATGTTTACCAGTCTCAAAATGGGTAACATCAGAAACAGCAACAGTCTTACCCCATTCCAGTCGGGTTTTCAAACCTGAGCCGATGTCCATGCACCTTCTGGAAACCTCTTGGTGCAAGTCCCTGACAAACAAGGGTGGGACACCACACCGCTGGGACTCCCGGACTTGGGGCTGCATCTTCTCTTGCTTCCTGGTCAGAGGACTCTCAGATGCACAGCTGCCTGCTTGGTGGGACCTCCAACACCGCTCCTCTTTCTGGACTGTAGCGGGTGCCCTCTGCTGACGAGGTTGGTTGCCTCTGGTAACGGCATCATCCATGTTACTCCGTTGCTCCCACTGTTGAGGATTTAACCCCTGCAGGTAAGGAACATATTGCTTTCTGGAAACTGGACCTTGCCTCCTGCAGTAGTCCAGTCGGTTGCCCTCGGCAACAGATTTGCACATTTTAGGTTCTGTACCATCTTGCCCATAACCAGTCCTGGTTAACCCCATCCATGCCAGAATCTCCCTCTTTAGTTTAGGGTAGTCTTTAGCGTCCTGTAGGGGCATATTACAATAGACTCTTTGGGCTTTGCCAACCAGCAAGGGTGCCAGAACAAAAGCCCACAGTTCGGCCGGCAGCTTTTCACGGACCGCAATCCGCTCAAAGTTAGCAAGGTATGCCACTACATCTTCCGCTGCCGTCATCTTCCTCATAGCCTCACGTACTGCTAATCGGCTTCTCAGGTCGCTCTTGGCCTTTTGTTTCACTAGTGCCACCTGCACTGCCAATTGGCTCCCCTGGTCACGCTCGGCCTTTTGTTTGGCTAATGTCTGCGCTAACTGGGCATTTGCCTGCTGCATGCACTTCAACAATTCCTCCATGGTCAAAAGAAGAAGTTTCCAGCAGCAACACAGTCTCTGTAGTGGGTGTGCCTGTCTTTCTCTGCAGAAACAGACCCTTATTCACACAGGCAGTCTGTATCCCAAAGTTTCCCAGTATAACTGCGGGTGTGTCTCTCTCTCGTTAAAGACACCACTTGCTTCACTGAGCTCACAGTCACTTGACAGCAACCCTTCACAAAAAGGCCGCTGGCCCGTTAAATTCTGCTGTAGCAAGTCTCTTGATGCAAGTAAACCCAGCACAGGGGTCTCATTATGCACCAGTCACTCTCTTCAGTGAGGCACTCTTCCCACAGAGGAACATTCTGTAATATAGTGCACCTCCTCTCTTCAGAAACACCTTTGCTCAACACAGAGCTAACTTTCAGCAGTCCTATGTAAACTTTGCAGTATTCTTCTGCACCACTTCATGCACACACCCCCCGTTAGTGCCAATTATGCAACACTGCGCCAATCTTGCCCTTCGCAACCACCACCATATGTAACGCTTCACATGCGTTTGGTCGCCATCATGGACCGTCCCGGGGTTCTTTAGCTCCGGGATCGCCGCTTTGGTAAAAGGAATTGCTGACACAGGGTTCTCTTCAAGTCTGGATTTCCACCAGCTTTATTTTTCAACACAGGAAAATATATACGGTATACAAAATTAAACCCTAGGCCATCTAGCCACTAACTACATTATACAGTAGAGACCCTCTCTAACCTGTCGGTGCTGGACAGTAGGTCCTGACCGCAGGTTAGAGAGGGTCTCTACTGTATATGTAGTTAGTGGCTAGATGGCCTAGGGTTTAATTTTGTATACCGTATATATTTTTCCTGTGTTGATAAATAAAGCTGGTGGAAATCCAGACTTGAAGAGAACCCTGTGTCAGCAATTCCGTTTACCAAAGCGGCGATCCCGGAGCTAAAGAACCCCAGGACGGTCCAAGATGGCGTCCAAACGCATGTGAAGCGTTACAATATATATATATATATATATATATTTATATATATATATATATATATATATATTATATATATTATATATATAGAGAGAGAGAGTTATTGGACTCAGAGAATGGCAATGCAAAGAAGTTTTTTTTTTTCCGATTTTCTAAAGTAGTAAAATGTAACAAGAACAATTTACATTTGGTATCAGTGGAAACGCAATGACCCGCAGAATATAGACGGCTTCCCGTTTTCTTGCTAAACTCGGTGAAAAGAAGCCCTCGAAACGAACTCCTAAATTGTGTTTTATTTTTATTTTATTTATTTATTTATTTATTTATTTCAACTCCATCACAAAGAGAACTGTTTTGGCTCCCAAATACATTCCATGCTGCATTAAATAGTAGTATTAGAAAATACATTTCATCTCAAAGTATCAAACAGATGTGTCACTTGAAAAATAAGAAAAGTAAAAGCTCTTGGAAATAAAGGGTAATAAAATATAAAAAAAAACAAGATGCTGTGGACTTTAAAGGATTCAAAAATTTAAATAGGGGGATCAGTTTTGGCCTTTGAACCTCATAAATAGCTAAATAAGTTGGTAAAAAGTATCATAATCTGTGACAATTCTAAATGAAAGACTGATGGTTACAGGAAGTAAAAGAATCCTCAAAAATTCTGTAAATTAATATAATAAGAAAAACAAAAAGTGAAAAAGAAAAATCCAGAGCATGGAGGACCCCTAAAAAACAGTAATGGGGCGTCGGTCAGTGCGGATCAAGAGCAGGCACAGATACTCCATGAGTTCTTTAGTGTTGCACAAACAAAAGAGGATAAAGTAGCTGAAATAGGTGGGGCCACTGCAGATGTAGGTGGGGGCAGTTATGAAGTGGGGGGGGGTATTAAGTGCTGAAGTGAGTGGGGTCATTTCTGAAATAGGTGGTGGTGGGGGACAGTGCTAAAATCGATGCGATAAGTGCTAATGTGGGTGAGGCCATTGTTGAGGTAGGTGGGACCAGTTCTGAAGTGGGGGAGGTGTCAGTGCTAAAGGAGGTGGAGGTCAGTGTTAATGCAGGTGGAGTTAGTACTGAAGTAGGTGGGATCAATGCTAATGTGGGTGGGGTCAGTGTTGAAGTAGAATGTGTTAATGAATCTATCGATCAATGTATCTATCTTTCTATCTATCTATCTATCTATCTATTTCATATCTATCTAATATCCATCTCATATCTATCTATCTATCTATCTCATATCTATCTATGATCTGTTAATCAATCTATCAACTATCTTTTATATATCAATCTTTCCATCTATCTATCTCATATCTATCTATCTATCTATCTATCTATCTATCTATCTATCTATCTATCATCTATCTATCTATATATATCTATCTATCTATATCTATCTATCTAATATCTATCTATCTCATATCTATCTATCTCATATCTATCTATATCCCATATCTATCTATCTATCTCATATCTATCTATCTATCTATTTATCTATTTCAATGTCTATCGAGTCACTTTTTGTGTATTTCAGACATTCTAATTATTTCCATTGGAAAAAAAAAATGACTGAAAGTAATATTTCCCCATTCCTACGCCGCACCGTAATAAAGCAGTTCCTACATCCTCTTTATTTTTATTTGTGATGATTATCTTCTAAATGTACTTTTATAGCTCCGACTATAATGAACATGATGAAGGAGATAGGAAATGAAGGAGCCGAGCTGCTTGAGAGTCTGGACCATGAAACCTTGAAAGTCCCCTTAAGACATTAATAAATGTTTTAATAAAATGTAACGCTGAAGGTATCCGCTGCTCAAGAGGATCATTTATTTCTCATCTCCTCCGATACCTGCAGCAAATGGGGACAACAAAGGATTATTCCGCTCTCTGGGGTCGGGGAGGGGCAGTGTTGACCAATACATAAGTGCTTCAAACTGACCTATTTCACAATCTCCATTAATATATCACTTCTCCTTCCCGTAAGAGTTTCCTGATTTAGACGCTGATGTATCTGTTTACTAGAGCAAGAAACCGATCAGGTGCGAAGACTGGAGAAAGAAGAATTGAATATTTCAATATTATGTTATAGGAACATCAAGGAACTCAATGTAGCTAATGGTATCAGGTGTGTAGGGGATATTCAGAATAATGGATTATGTAATGGAATACTTTGTCAAAGTGGAGACAGCTAGATCTTAAGCATCATTACAGAGTAGAGTCACAGTATTATGACTCTAGAGTGCCCGGCGTGTGCTGCACGGACAGCAGCTACACGGGCTGGGAGTGACTCAGTAAGATTCTGGTAGGTTGTCACAGGTATTTAGAGCTGACTGCATCCCACAGCTGCTTGGGGGTCCATAGAGCCAGCACCACCATCCAGGGGCCCCCACAGCTGCTGGAGGGTCCATAGAGCCAACACCACCATCCAGGAGCTACCACAGCTGCTGGAGGGTCCATTGAGCCAACACCACCATCCAGGGGCTCCCACAGCTGCTGGAGGGGCCATAGAGCCAACACCACCAACCAGTGGCCCCACAGCTGCTGGAGGGTCCATAGAGCCCACACCACCCTCCAGGGACTCCCACAGCTGCTGGATGAGCCATAGAGCCAACATCACCATCCAGGGACTCCACAGCTGCTGGAGGAGCCATAGAGCCAACACAACCATCCAGGAGCTCCCACAGCTGTTGGATGAGCCATAGAGCAAACACCACCATCCAGGGGCCCCACAGCTGCTGGAGGGACCATAGAGCCAACACCTCCAGCAGCTGTGGGGGCTCCCACAGCTGCTGGAGGGACCATAGAGCCAACACCACCATCCAGGGGCTCCCACAGCTGCTGGAGGGACCATAGAGCCAACACCACCATCCAGGGGCCCCACAGCTGCTGGAGGAGCCATAGAGCCAACACCACCATCCAGGGGCTCCCACAGCTGCTGGAGGGTCCATAGAGCCAACACCACCATCCAGGGGCCCCACAGTTGCTGGAGGGTGCATAGACTCAACACCACCATCCAGGGGCCCCACAGCTGCTGAAGGGTCCATAGAGCCAACACTCCCATCCAGGGCCCCCAAAGCTGCTGGAGGTTTCATAGAGCCACCACCACCATCCCGGGGCCCCACAGCTGCTGGTGGCTCCATAGAGCCAACAACACCATCCAGGGGCTCCTACTGCTGCTGGAGGGTCCATAGCGCCAACACCACCATCCAGGGGTCCCACAGCTTCTGGAGGAGCCATAGAGCCAACACTACCATCCAGGGGCTCCACAGCTTCTGGAGGGTCCATAGAGCCAACACCACCATCCAGGGGCCCCACAGCTGCTGGAGGGTCCATAGGGCCAACATCACCATCCAGTGGCCCTACACATACCTAGTTGGGGGAAAAAGGGGCCAGGTTAGAACTTATAAAGCTTGTTCCTGCTCTTCCAACCAATGTTGGACATTTCTAGCTTTGTGACATGTCGCATTGTCTTGCTGGAAGATCCCATCCTCCCCAGAGAAGACAACCAGCATGTATGGGTGTACGTGAAAGGAGGGATGCTTGGTTAGCAGAGATGCAGTGACATCCAACTCCTCTAGGGTCCCGTATGCAGACACCACAGCTGCCATCGCCACATTGTCTAAATGGTTAAACAGCAGAGATCGGAGAAGTGCGTGTCAGCTGTATCTGTATCAGCCAGCACCTGCAACGTGTGGCGCAGGCTCAGCGAGTGATGGTGCATTAAAGGGTAAATTTATATATATAAAGAGGTAAAGTGATATTTTGTAAATTTCTGCTTTGCTCCTCCCAATTTTTCTGTAGCAGAGCTGAATTCAGTTAATATTTTCTGGATTGTGAGTCATCTCCTTTTGTTTTACGAGGTGCGATTTTGTGGCGTTTTTGGTGCCTTTTTTCACTTGCGGTACTGCACAGCAATTAAACTGCTTTCATTACCACCAAGCACCTTTCAGTTATATTTGATCTGTTTAGAAAGGTATAAGTCAGTAGTCAATTATTGTGTTTGAAGTCTTGCAGATTCTAAGGCTATTTACACACAGTGCGTCTTTCGTGAGTTTTTTTTTTTTCTTGCGTAAATTCACAGAATTAATTGCTGTCCATTTCTGCAAAAAAAATAAAAAATTAAAACCAAAAAAACTTATTGTGTGAAAGCACCTTAAACACAGTGATTGTCACACAGAGCATTATTTGGTGCAATTTTGCATAAAAATGCACCAAAAAATGCATTGTGTGAAAGCACCCTTAGGGCATGTCCCCACAGCATGGGTTTTCGGCAGGGGTGTAACTTTGGTTCAAAAAGTGGGTGGGAACAATTTTTCCTCTCATCCCCTATCTTCCTGTCCCCTCCCTCCTTCACTCGCCTTCCCTTTCACTTCCTTCCCTTCCCTTCTCTCCCCTCCCTGCAGTGAAGTGGCCCCTTCTAACCCAGCTAAGAGGTCTGAGGGAGTGCTGTGAGCTCCCCCTGCAGGTCCGGACAAAGTACTTATGGCAAACACTTTTGGTGCAGTCCGTAAGGTTATGAGTGGCTCTCTATTTACTGAAGTTTACCAGCGCACCTATAATATTTCCCCCTCTATATGGAAATAAAAAATGTGGTGCAATGCAGCAAATTTCGCTAAACCCCTCCTATCCCCCGTTACTACATTAAATTTGTTATATACACAACAGAGTGAGGAAAATAAAGAACCCAATCTCACTGTGCCCCTAGGAATCACTTATGTCACATACTGTACCAAAAATTTATTTTATTGCCTACCATACACCAGAGATTACACCACTCACTGCACCCAACAAATGAATTATATTACACATGGTAGACATAGAAATTACATTACTAACTGCACCTTACAAATGAATTGCACGTTGTACTCAAGAAATAATCAAATTCACTGTACCTCAAAAATGTAATATATTACACACTGAACCCTAGAAATGAATTACATTACTCACTGTACTCCAGAATTACATTACACCATACCCAAGAGAGTACATTATACACAGTACCCCAGAGATTACATTACACCATACCCCAGAGAGTATATTACACACAGTACCCCAGAGACTATATTATTCGCTGTATCCCAGAGATTATTACATTACACACCGTATCCCTGATATTACATTACTCATTGTACCCCAGAGATTACATTACACCCCGTATCCCAGAGATTACATTACACACTGTACATCAGAGATAACATTACTCACTGTATCCCAGAGATTAGTTTACACACCGTACCCCAGATATTACTGCATTATTCACCGTACCCCAGAGATTACATTACACACTGTACAACAGAGATTATATTACACCATACCCCAGAGATTACATAACACGCTGTGCCCCAGAGGTTACATTACTCGCTGTACAACAGAGATTATATTACTCTCTGATGAGGGCTGAGCATAGGCAAAGTGGTATACAATGGGAGGGAAAGATACAGCCCAGATCCAGAGTGTGCTGGACTGCGAGCAGCGTTCTGATTGGTGAAGCCGCCCCTGCTGACTCCTGCTCTACCAATCAGCGCTGCTCTCACTCTGCACTGACACTTGAGGCTGCTGCCTACTCTGCCCCCCAAGATGCACAGAAATATCGCAGGCAAAGGGTTAACTTCATCCGCCTCTGTGTTCTGCTCTCCCCACTTACCGTATTCTCCTGCTTTCATATGGATTATTTTTTATTGAAGTGGCTAAAAAGTGGGGGGCACCGTCCCCACCCAGAAAAAAGTGGGGGGACCAGTCCCCTCTGTACCCCCCTAAAGTTACACCTATGGTTTTCGGCCAGTTTTTCATCCGGTTTGCGTTTTTTCAGACCGCCTGAAAAACCAGCCGAAAATGAGCACAATGATGCTCTATGGAAAACCCGTGCAGCAGTCCCCACTGCACGGGTTTTCCGTCCGGCAGTTTTACCGCCCGCGGCCCAGCCGCAAAACATTGTGGAAGCACAATCTTCCGTCCGGTTTCCGGACAGAATCTGTGCATCTCAATGTGAAGGGGGAGAGCATTTCTCCGCTCGGTGCGGAGAAAAGCCCCCCTCCCCGCGGCCGTGAGGATGGCCGCAAAACAGGACGAATACCGGCCGGCAACCCAACCGGTATTTGCCCTGTGAAGTGGGAACGCACCCTTAAGAGAACTCAAAGGAGCTCGGTCGTAAGAAAGGCAGTTTATTTGCTGTGCAGTACTGCACGTTAAAAGACACGCCAAAAAATTGTGTGAAAGTACCTCGAAGGGGCTTTCACAGACTGCGTTTTTTGGTGCATTTTTTTGGTGTGTTTTTATGCAAGAAAAAAATGCATCAAAATACATTTTAGAGCATCTTCAGGCTGTAGCTGGCAATGTATCTTCCTGAGTACTGGGTAAAGGAGTAGGAAGAGGAAAAACCTGGAAAGCTGCAGGGAAGGAGTCAGCCTAGGGAGAACATTAGGAAAAGGAGGTAAGGCAAGATTTGAAGTGGGGTTCTCGGTTAGTAAGAGACATCAGCCAAATGGTCATAAAAGTTGAGTAGTAAAAGAGACCAATAGATGCCAACACTGAGAAGCAGTAAAGCATCACCAGACACATGGAGACTATGGGCCACATGTACGAAAACTGTATAGGTGGAAGACTTTTTTTGTTTCCCATAGCAACCTATCAGAGCTCCCCCTTTCATTTTTCAGAGCACTATAGGAGGTGGGAACTCTGATAGGTTGCTATGGGAAACAAAAAAAGTCTTCCACCTAGACAGTTTTTATACATGTGGATATAGAGGGAAATTCCCGTCCCACAGTCATGCATGATGAAGACCATATGGCAGTGCGGAAAGAGACAATAGACTGTTCTGTAGGGACTTCAGTTGAGTTTGCAGAATTTACTAAACTTTTATGCTTGTTCTAAAACTACAATAGCAGATTATGAAGACCCCGGTTGTGTCACCGTGCCCCCTGAGCTCCCCGGTATTACAAAGGTGAACCCACAGAGTCACATAGTAGAGTGATGCTCTTTGTGAATCAGGTGCTGCCTTACATTCCTAGCCGACTATCCGAATAAGGGAGGAAATTCCACCATTATTGAATATTTTGATTTGTGCCAAGGTTTTTGCCAAGATCAAGGTCATCAATCCTGCTGTTAGCTTTGGGGAGTTGGCATCCGTTCTTTGGCTTTATGGATGTCTGAGCACTCGTCTGTCAATGGTTGTCACTCAACAGTAGCTGTTTTTGTGCTGTTAAAAGCTTAATAGCACCAAATGCTTCCGTGAGACACAATTTTCTCTCTTTCTTCTCACACAAAGTAAACAGACATGTGTCACAGTTTACAGTCAGAGAACAACATCTGCTGGGAGAGGTCATAAAGCTCCAAGGACGGAGCGCCCCTTCTCGCCTGCACTCCTAATGACAATGATATAACTGCTCAAATCTAAAAATCTTTATAAAGAATTTCAGGGACTCAGGAGGCACCGACTCAATAACTTTACCTCTCACTTCAGGACAACTCAGTTTCCACATCCCAGTGAGCTAAGTGGTCTATATCATGCAATTAGGAAACTTGTGAAAGTCAATATTCACCTCTGAACACCATTGTGATCTTTTTGAATCTAAATCAGTGCAAAATTTTGTGCTGATTAATTTCATAATAAATCTACATAAATTAGCTTTTTCTGTTACAGAACTCAGAATCCCCTGTATATGTACACAGTTACATAGAATAATGGATGTTTTATGGCATGTGGGTAAGAAACATATCTCTCCATAACCTCTTCCCTCTGCCTTAATCTTCAAATATCTCCCCTCACACAATCTCTGCTCCTCACAGAACCTTCTTCTCTGCTCTCCCCTTATCAGCTCCTCACACAACCGTCTCTAAGACTTCACTCGGGCTTCCCCCACATATCAGACTCTCCCCCACTCTCACCAGCCTCAAAAGGCACCTGATAACCCATCTCTTCAGGATTGCCTATAACCAACAATAACCTCGCGAACATTACACCTTCCACAAACATGTCTGCCCCTCACCTTCTGTCTCTCCCAACCTTCCTTGTAGACTTTAAGCCCTCACGGGCAGGGACCTCTCTCCTTCTGTACCAGTTGTAAGCTATTAATTTGTCACCTTTGTACTTGTTTGACCTATGTTATGTATGAAACCTGAATGTACAGCGCTCTGGAACCAAGGGCGCTCTAAAATAAATAATAATAATAATATCTATATACATAGTTGAGTAACAGCAGCTAGATAGGTTGTGAGTGGCTCTATAAGATCCTGGTAGTTTGTAACAAGAATTTGGAGCCATCTCCACCCGACAGCTGCTGGAGGGGCCATAGAGCCAACACCACCATCCATGGGACCCACACATGCTCCATTGGATTCAAGTCTGGGGAGTTAGGGGTAACAGAAATATTCTGAAGTCTTGGCCATGTTCTTCCAACCAATGCTGGACCTTTCTAGCTGTGAACATTAGTGTTAATCAAACTGTTCTAGAAATGTTAAATTCTAGTAGAACTTCTTGAATTTTTAGAACTCGACCTGAACATTTTACTGTTCATTCAAGTAAAGTTCTAGCTCTAATTCGACACGCCATTTTCAGTTTCGTTTTCAGCGACTTCCTGCACTGCTGGTGGCCATCCAATCAGTGCAAAGCACATAGTAGTGTCAAAAAGTTCTCTTTTTGGGTCAGTAATTATGTAAAACATCGTCTCCAAATCTCCTATGTGTCAAAGGGGCTTTTGGGCCCCCTCAGGATGTAGGGCCCCATGGCAGCTGCTACTGCTGCACCTCCTATAGCTACACCCCTGCTTGCAAGCTGTCCTCATCTTTTCAGTTAGCCATTGAAAGAAATTAAGTATTTTAGCCTCTCAGTTTTTTTCTGTCACTTTTAGAGCCAAATTTTCTTCACTAAGTTTTTCCACATATCCAGTTTACTGTTATGGATGGTAATTCAAGCTTCTCCTCACCTGTATAGGTATAAAATTAACCAGAACATCTTCTCCTATAGACTTTAATGGGGTTTGAAGTCTGAGTTCGAATAGAACTTCGAACCAAACTCACAAAAGTTTGAGATTCTAATCAAACTAGAACTTTTTACTGCTTGCTCAGCAATGGAGGACATCACATTGTCTTGCTGGAAGTTCCTATCCGCCCCAATGCAGACCATCGAGATGTACAGGTATACGTGACCTGTATGGATGGATTCCAACCCAAATCTTTTTCCGAGATATCAGCTCCAGAAAAAACTGCAGAGTGCTTGTTCTCTGATGTTCCCAGCCTGACACGCTAACTTCCATCCATTTGATAAAGCAGAACACGTGACTCATCTGAGAAGTCAAACCTTTGTCAATCAGCGCAGGTACAATCCTGACAGTGTCATCAAAATTGAAGCCTTTTCTGCTCATGCAACCTGGTTAGCAGAGGTGCAGTGAAATCCGTCTTCTCCAGGGCCCATATATAGTAGGGTTAGCAGAGGTGCAGTGACATCTGTCTGCTCCGGGGCCCAAAACACAATAGGGTTAGCAGAGGTGCAGTGACATCCGTCTGCTCTGGGGCCCCATACACAGTAAGGTTAGCAGAGGTGCAGTGACATACATCTGATCTGGAGCTCCATACACAATAAGGTTAGCAGAGGTGCAGTGACATCTGTCTGCTCCAGGGCCCTATACACAGTAGGGTTAGCAGAGGTGCAGTGACATCTGTCTGCTCCGGGGCCCCATACACAATAGGGTTAGCAGAGGTGCAGTGACAGCCGTCTGCTCCTGGGCCCTATACACAGCAGGGTTAGCAGAGGTGCAGTGGCCATCCGTCTGCTCCGGGGCCCATACACAGTAGGGTTTGCAGAGGTGCAGTGACATCCGTCTTGGCTCCAGGGGCCCATACCCGTGGGTTAGCAGCTGTGCAGTGACATCCGTCTGCTCCGGGGGACCCCATACATAGTAGGGGGTTAGCCAAAGTTGCAGTAGTGACATCCGTCTGCTCTGAGGCCCCATACACAGTAGGGTCTAGCGAGGTCTGCCGTGACCATCCGTTCTGCTCCAGGGCCCCATACACAGTAGGGTTAGCAGAGGTGGCAGTGACCATCCGTTGCTCGTCACCCATACACAGTAGGGTTAGCAGATGGTGCAGTTGACATCTGTCTGCTCCGGGGGCGCATACACAGTTAGGATAGCAGAGTGCCGTGACATCTGTTTGCTCTTGAAGGCCCATACCCAGAGGGTTAGCAGAGGTGCAGTGACATCGTCTGCTCCGGGCCCCATACACGTAGGGTTAGCAGGAGGTGCAGTGAAGTGACAATCCGTCTGCTCCAGGCCCATACACAGTAGGTTAGAGAGGTGGCCAGTGACATCCGTCCTGCCTGAGGCCCCTACCCAGAAG
This sequence comes from Phyllomedusa bahiana, assembly GCA_025379985.1. NCBI lineage: Eukaryota > Metazoa > Chordata > Amphibia > Anura > Hylidae > Phyllomedusa > Phyllomedusa bahiana. The sequence goes on from JAODAL010013132.1 coordinate 77,021, forward strand.
GGTTAGCAGAGTGCAGTGGACCATCTGTCTTGCTCCGGGGCCCATACACAGTCGGGTTAGAGAGGTGTGCATGACATCCGTCGGCTCCGGGCCCATACACTGTAGGGTTAGCAGAGGTGCAGTGGCATCCGTCTGCTCCGGGGCATACACAGTTAGGGTTTGCAGAGGTGCAGTGACATCCATTGCTCCGGGCACCATAAAAACAGTAGGGGTTAGCAGGTTGCAGTGACATCGGTCTGCACCAGGCCCCATACACAGTTGGGTTAGCAAGTGCTGTGTCATGCGTCTGCTCCGGGGGGCCCATACACAGTAGGGTTAGCAGAGGTGCAAGTGACATCCAATCTGCTCCGTGGCCCCTTACACAGTAGGGGTAGCAGGGGGGCAGTGACATCTATGTGCTCCAGGGCCCTTACACTGTAGGGTTAGCAGAGGTGCAGAGCCATCTATCTGCTCGGGGGGGGGCCCATACACAGTAGGGTTTAGCAGCGGTGCAGTGACATCCGTCTGCTCCGTGGCCCCTTAAGCAGTAGGGTTAGCAGAGGTGCCGTGACATCCGTCTGCTCGGGGCCTCATACACAGTAGGGTTAGAAGAGGGTGCAGTGGACATCCATCTGCTCCGGGCCCCATACACAGTAGGGTTAGCAGAGGTGCAGTGACATCGGTCTGCACCAGGCCCCATACACAGTAGGGTTAGCAGAGGTTCAGTGTCATTCGTCTGATCCGGGGCCCCATACACAGAAGGGTTAGCAGGGGTGCAGTGACATCCCTTCTGCTCCGGGCCCCCTACAAGTAGGGATTAGCAGAGTGCAGTGACATCTGTCTGCTCCGGGGGCCTCATACATGTAGGGTTAGCAGAGTGCGGTTGGGTGACATCTCTCTTCTCCGGGGCCCCATACACAGTAGGATCTCCCACAATGCACTGTTCTGGCATCAAGATAGCAGCAGAATAGTAAATGCAGCTTTGGATGCGATTAGAGTAAATATCATGATAGCATCAGTAGAAATGATCCAGCAGACCTTATAATCTGAACTGATGCAAACAGAAAATGTAGTGAAATAATAATGCAGCCTCGTTGGGTTTCGTGCGGTCGTGGGTTTGTTTATTTCCTGGCAGGGTTTTATGTGTGAGCTGCATTTCCTCCAGAGCTGCAGGTTTTATGTGTGAGCTGCATTTCCTCCAGAGCTGCAGGTTTTATGTGTGAGCTGCATTTTCTCCAGAGCTGCAGGTTTTATGTGTGAGCTGCATTTCCTCCAGAGCTGCAGGTTTTATGTGTGAGCTGCATTTCCTCCAGAGCTGCAGGTTTTATGTTTGAGCTGCATTTCCTCCAGAGCTGCAGGTCGTATGTTTGTAGCCTTTGGTTTTACCAATGGAGTCAACGGGGAGCTCAGATAAAAGCAAATAAATCGATGCAATGAAATCTGGTCTGCGTCCAGCTGGGTTATTGCTGCTGCTCGGTCATTCGTAATGGAGGCAGCAGGGCTCCGGGCAGCGAGGAGGCTGCAAACACCTTCAGTGGGGACTGTGATCTCCATATAGAGAGCGGCAACCGGAGGGTGAAGGGGCTCGGGCACAAAGTCCTGGCAACCGGAGGGTGAAGGGGCTCGGGCACAAAGTCCTGGTATCCGGAGGGTGAAGGGGCTCGGGCACAAAGTCCTGGTATCCGGAGGGTGAAGGGGCTCGGGCACAAAGTCCTGGCAACCGGAGGGTGAAGGGGCTCGGGCACAAAGTCCTGGCAACCGGAGGGTGAAGGGGCTCGGGCACAAAGTCCTGGTATCCGGAGGGTGAAGGGGCTCGGGCACAAAGTCCTGGCAACCGGAGGGTGGAGGGGCTCAGGCACAAAGTCCTGGTATCCGGAGGGTGGAGGGGCTCAGGCACAAAGTCCTGGTATCCGGAGGGTGGAGGGGCTCAGGCACAAAGTCCTGGTTTATCCGGCAGGGTGAAAGGGGCTGGGCACAAAGTCCTGGGCAACGGAGGGTGAAGGGGCTGGCACAAGTCTGGTATCCGGCGGGTGAAGGGCTCGGGCACAAAGTCCTGGGCAAACCGCGAGGTGAGGGGCTCGGGCAGTAAGTCCTGGTATCGGGAGGGTGGAGGGGCTCGGGCTCAATGTCGTTGTATCCGGAGGGTGAAGGGGCTTGGACACAAAGTCCTGGTATCCGGAGGGTGGAGGGTCTCGGGCACAAAGTCCTGGTATCCGGAGGGTGAAGGGTCACGGGCACAAAGTCCTGGTATCCGGAGGGGGAAGAGGCTCGGGCACAAAGTCCTTGTATCCGGAGGGTGGAGGGGCTCGGGCACAAAGTCCTGGTATCCGGAGGGTGGAGGGGCTCGGGCACAAAGTCCTGGCAACCGGAGGGTGAAGGGGCTCGGGCACAAAGTCCTTGTATCCGGAGGGTGGAGGGGCTCGGGCACAAAGTCCTGGCAACCCGGAGGGTGAAGGGGCTCGGGCACAACGTCCTTGTATCCGGAGGGTGGAGGGTCTCAGGCACAAAGTCCTGGTATCCGGAGGGTGAAGGGGCTCGGGCACAAAGTCCTGGCAACCGGAGGGTGGAGGGGCTCAGGCACAAAGTCCTGGTATCCGGAGGGTGAAGGGGCTCAGGCACAAAGTCCTGGTATCCGGAGGGTGAAGGGGCTCGGGCACAAAGTCCTGGCAACCGGAGGGTGGAGGGGCTCAGGCACAAAGTCCTTGCAACCGGAGGGTGAAGGGGCTCGGGCACAAAGTCCTGTAACCCGGAGGGTGAAGGGGCTCAGGCACAAAGTTCTGGCAACCCCACCCCGAGAGGGTGAAGGGGCCCTCAGGCAAATCGTGGCCCTGATACACATCCACTCCGGAGGGTGAAGGGTGCTCGGGCTCTACACATGTCCCACCCTGCGGCATCAACCGGAGGGTGAAGGGGCTCGGGCACAAAGTCCTGGTACCCGGAGGGTGAAGGGGCTCGGGCACAAAGTCCTGACAACCGGAGGGTGAAGGGGCTCGGGCACAAAGTCCTGGTATCTAGAGGGTGAAGGGGCTCAGGCAAAAAGTCCTGTATCCGGAGTGTGGAGGGGCTCAGGCACAAAGTCCTGGTATCCGTAGGGTGGAGGGGCTCGGGCACAAAGTCCTGGTAACCGGAGGGTGCATGGGCTCGGGCACAAGGTCCTGGTAACCGGCGTGGGGAGGGGCTCGGGCAGAAGGTCCTGGCAACCGGAGGGTGAAGGGGCTCGGGCACAAAAGTCCTGACAAACCGGAGGGATGCAGGGCTGGGCACAAAAGTCCTTGTCTCCGGTAGGTGGAGGGGCTCGGGCACAAAGTCCTGACAACCGGAGGGTGAAGGGGCTCGGGAACAAAGTCCTGGCACGGAGGGTGAAGGGCTCGGGACACAAAGTCCTTGTATCGGAGGGTGGAGGGGCTCAGGCACAAAGTCCTTGTATCCGGAGGGTGGAGGGGCTCGGGCACAAAGTCCTTGTATCCGGAGGGTGGAGGGGCTCGGGCACAAAGTCCTGGCAACCGGAGGGTGTAGGGGCTCGGGCACAAAGTCCTGGCAACCGGAGGGTGGAGGGGCTCGGGCACAAAGTCCTGGTATCCGGAGGGTGGAGGGGCTCGGGCACAAAGTCCTGGTATCCGGAGGGTGGAGGGGCTCGGGCACAAAGTCCTGACCTCCGGCTCCAGCAGGAACGCTCGTCTGTTTGGTTCAGATATTCACATTAAAGGCTTTGTCACGTTTTTGTTTTAATTTTTATGAATTGGTCTCAGTTTGGGCTGCAATCTGCATCTGGACTTATTGATGTTCTGTGTTTGTGTGTTTTATGCTTTTATTTTTATTACTATGTATATGGCAGTGAGTGGTGACTTTCCATTTGGAACATTATCCCTTACTACTGCATACACCATAGAAGATCCAGCCGGCCTAATAACTAGCGGGTCTCCATGCTATATTATAGCCGCCAACCTCCCTCCCCGGACACATTGCCACACTGCTCTGTATAGTGTGATGCTGCATTCTGGGAGGGCTTTGGGCAGCTACAGTATAGTAGCACTGATCGGTCTTCTGACTAGCGCGCATGCAGCAAAAATACTACATTCTTTAGCAGATATAGATCTCTCTCCGACCACCCATAACTCCAAGCCCCTATTTTAACCCAAATATATAATAAAATAATAATATAAAAGCTTCTTCCCTTATATCACATCTGTATAGTGTCCTCGTTTTCGGGGAGGGCTGTGGGCAGCTACAGTATTATAGCACTGGTCGGTCTTCTGACTAGCGCGCATGCGCGCTATTGTATTCAGGAGGCCGTCGCTGCTATAGTGTAGCCGCCCACCGTCCTCCCTGAAAGCATTGACACATTGTTGTGTATAGTGTGACTGTTTTCGGGGAGGGCTGTGGGCAGCTACAGTATTATTCTATTCAGGAGGCCGTCACTGCTATAGTGTAGCCACCCACCTCCCTCCCTGGACACATTGTCACACCATTCTGTACAGTGTGATGCTGCATTCAGGGAGGGCTGTGGGCGGCTACAGTATTGAAGCGCAGCTGCGCAGGCGCACATGATGACTAGCCCTCATGAGCGCTAATTAGGAGGTTGTCACTGCCATAATGTAGGTGCCCAAGGGGGGCTGTGGGCAGCAACATTCCAGAACCTCCCTGAATGCAGCATCATACTACACAAGGCATGCTGGTCTATAGCCCATAGTGAGCTTAATTACAACAAAAAACAGACAGACAGCCCCATTAATGATCATTTTTTTCTTTCCTCCCCATGATCGTCTGATAATCTAGAATATTTGACAATCTGGCGCTATGGACGACAGATTTACCCCTATTTTGATTTTGTCGTGTTTGTTTTTTCCTCCCCGCCCTCCGAGAGCCCTAACGTTATTCTTGTGTCTACATGGTTGTATGAGGGCTGTTTTTTTGCAGGTCAGGATTTACTTTTTACTGGGACCATTGACTGTAACATTTAGGGTGACATGTATGATTCTTGTCGCCCAGGCGCCATTTTTTTTTTGTGCATTAGTAGTGTAGAATGTGCCTGAATCTCTGAACCTGTTCTACTGCAGGTCATAGATTTAGTGCTTTCTAGCTACAAAACGACACTTCAGGCTCAGGTAAACCACTTTTAATGCGCCTGGATTTGCTGTACTGAAGCTATAAATGTGTAGCTTTGTACGGTTGTAGTGTGCCGCCTCCCGCATGCCCCCAGATCTCAGGCGCATTACTAAGTGCCATGGGCACTCTGTAATGCGCCTAATACTGGAGTGCGCCTATTTAAAAATATAGAGGGCGCTTGAGCTTCTCAGCTCCTTTCCCATAATGCCTTGTGATATGCAGATGCTTAGTAGAGGGCAAAAAGGCAATTCAAAACTCCACACACCTATTCCCTTTTTTGAGCCACTCATTGCCTCCCACCCAGCCAGCCAGTATCACTCTGCTCTGCATTGATGAGGGGCAAACCCCCCGAAACAGCTGTCTGCAGATGAGTGATACTGGCTTGGCTAATATCCCTTTTGCTTTCTGAAGACTCAGTGGGTCAAAAGCAAATTGAGGATTTTTTACATTCAATAGAGGGCGCTTGAGCTTCTCAGCTCCTTTACCATGATGTCTTGTGATACCCCCGTTCACACATGGCGCCCTTAGTGTGCTGGGAAACCCCCCAAAAATTTGAAGTCGGGGGTAATATTTCATTTACATGGTGTTCACTGTTTGGTATAAATGATGTGTTTTCTCTATTCCGCAGGTCGGTTCGATCCCAGTGCTTCCAAATGTGTCAAGTTTTCGTGACGTTTTAGCACTTTTTTTTTTATATATACTGTATATATATTCTCTACAATTTTTAAGTTGCTCTGCGGCGCCATTTTCTGCACCCAATAGATTTTTTGTTCTTTCATCTACGAACCTGATTGAGAGAACACAGGCAACACAAGGATTTACTAACACAGACCTGTCAGGGGATGTAGCAGAGCTGAGAATGTCATTTAAAGGGTCCCTGTGACCCCTCCTGACAGGTCTGTGTCAGTAAATCCTTGTGTTCCCTGTGAAATGACAATCCTGGAGTCTCTTCTCTTATATCTCTGTGTTCTGCTGTTCCTCTGTTATTCCTCCTGGAAATGAATTACTGAATCAGCTGGGCGTTACCAATAAGGGGGTGTCCCTGTACCATCTGACATTATCCAATCAGAGCTGACAGCAAGTGGGTGCAGGGACACCCCCTCTTAAAACAGGAATGGTAACACCCATCTGACAGATTCAGTCAAACATTTCCAGGAGGAATAACAGAGGAACAGCACAACACAGAGATATAAGAGGAGACCCTGCAGGATTGTTATCTCACAGGGAACACAAGGATTTACTGACACAGACCTGTCAGGAGGGGTCACAGTTGCCATCAGTAAGTTCAGGGCCCCATAGAGGTGAAGTATCTGGGCCCCTGCCCTATGTAGCAGCATGTCAGTGCGCCCCCTTCTTGATCAGGGCGCCCCCGGTGCTGCTGTGATGGCGCCGCTGGTCACAGCTCCGCTTCATGTTGCAATACGGAGAAGTACAAAGTTTCCATTCATAGTATAAAGGGTTAATACGAACTAGAAATTACTTTCTCTCCACCTGAAAAATGTGGAATAAATTGCGGCGCCGCCGCGTTTCGCTTAGAAGGAGCCACACGGAGCGGCAGGGAGGAAGCCCGCCTCACACTGTGGCTGCTTTCACACTGCCGCTCCCTTTGTGTATTTCGGAGCCGCTGTTCCTCTCATTTTCCCCTGATATCACCCCCCCCCCCTCCAACGAACGCGGTGGGGCAGGTATTTGTAAATAGCAGGAATATTACAAAGCTACGTTGTTGCAAATTAAGAAGTTAAATTCGCAAAAAGAAAATTTAAAAAAAGAAATTCCAGGATAAAATATTCAATGAAGGATTTGTGGCGATAGAAGAAGCCAATTAGGGGCGACTGGATGCGTTTAGGAGGATTCTTCGTCGGCGGTGGCACCTATTCCCTGTGATGTCGTCTCGCAGTCATTTGTTATTCCGTCTCTTTGCGTCTGTGACAAATAAATATTTAACGCGCCGTCTTCGCTCGGCTTGATTTATGGCGGCTGCGAACAGTCGTCTGTGATATTCTGCATTAAGCACCGGCAATCGCTTTGCACAGTCTCAGGCTCTGTCTTCACTGCACTGACATTTTCAGACGTTTTTTCAGCGTTTTTTCGTTTTCTGAAACTGCTGAGAAAATGACTGAAAATAGGTCCCATAGACTTTAATAGTAGAAAGGTTCTGCAGACTCCACACGTTTTTTTCTTCCGCTCCAGGTCGTTTTTTGCAACATGGTGCAAAAGATGACAGAAAGGACAGAAAATTTAGTACTGAAATCTATGGAAACTGCCGGCTGCTTTTTGCTGCTTTTTTTTTGCAAAAATCCACAGCAATTTAATGCTGTGCATTTCTGCAAGAAACGCAAAACGCGTCAAAAAACGGTCAGTGTTTGAGCTGTGTATGACATGCACTGGACACAAAACTTTTAAAAAGTTTTATGAATGGTTTTAGGATTTTCAGTGAGTTTTTTTGTCCAATGCTGTGAAACCCAACCCTAAAGGAAAAAACCGTCAGCATGGTTATGGGGGTTTTTCGGAATGCTGGGAGTTTTTGTTCTGGGACATTTTTGTTGAGGGGGACGGGTTTTGGGGGAGCGCTGCTCTGGGGATTCAGAAAGTGAAAAGCAGGACATGTGAAAAGTCGTAATACATATTTTGACTGGCATCCAACATATGTCCCAATGGGGAGCAGGGAGAGCTAACAATGGCTCATATGGCTGTCAGGGAATGTTGGGAGTTGTAGGTCTGTAACTGCTGGAGAGCAACAGTTTGGGGAGCGCTACTCTGGGGGTTCAGAAAGTGAAGCGGCACATGTGAAAAGTCATGATTCATATCCTGACTGCTCCAATGGGGGGCAGGAAAGGCCAGCACTGGCTTATGTGGCTTTCATGGCATGCTGGGAGTTGTAGTTCTGGACAGTTTTTTGGACAAGGGGTTTGGGGGTTTGAGCTGGGGGGATTCAGGGGGGAAAGCGGCACATGTGAAAAGTCATGATTCATATTTTGACTGGCATCCAACATATGCCCCAATGGGGATCAGGGAGGGCTAATACTGGCTTACATGGCTCTGAGGGAATGCTGGGAATTGTAGTTCCGTAATTGCTGGAGAGGGATGGGAAGCACTGCTCTGTGAGTGCAGAAATTGAAGTTTCATATGTGAAAAGTCATGATTCATATCCTGACTAGCATACAATGGGGCAATGAGGGGAGGGGTGGGGGGGGCAAAAAAGGGCCCAGCATGGCTTATGTGGTTTAGGGCATGTTGGGAAAGTTGTAGTTGGACTTTTTGTTGGCGACAGGGGGGGGAGGCTGTCGGGGGATTCAGAAAGTGAAGCATGACATGTGAAAAGTCATAATAAATATTTTGACTGGCATCCAACATGTGCCCCAATGGGGAGCAGGGGGGACAACATGGTTTACATGGCCCCCGGGGGAATGCGGGAAAGTTGTACTTCTGTAACGGGGGGGAGAGCGACAGTTTGTGGAGCGCTGCTCTGGAGGGTTAGAAAGCGAAAGTTTTTTGGAAAAGTTATACGGGAAAAAGGAGGAAAAAGCTTTCCCCATTATTTGGGCAGAGAGCAATGAATGCAAGGCGGCGGCGGCGCTGGGCTCACTTGGTCCCCTTCACGGAGGAAAATGAAGCCGGCTCTGCTTTAAATGATGAAAAAACTTCTGCCCGGGAGACTTTCGCCCTTTATTAAAAAAATCGGGCCCCAAAGTGGAGAAAAATAATTCCCCCCTGAATTTTAAAGTAAAAAGACAACCCGTAAAGGGACCGCCCCCACCCCGCGCCATTGACATCCCCTATGAGCCCAAAGGAAATCCCGTGGGGTTCATCAAAAAAGAACCCCCGGTGAACCCCTGCATGAAAATTTACTGAAATTTACTTATATTTTTGGCAGACACATCCCTCAACTGGAAATCTACCACTAAAAGGTTCACTGTATAAAGGAAATTTTGGGTTGTATGTTATGGTTTTTTTCCCTTAATGGTTTTGTGTATTATTCAGTAATATATGGTGGTGATATGGGCCCTAGTGTTGTGGTACTTTCGTCACATGTGGTGGTGATATGTGGTCATGGTGTAAGGAAATTATTCGTCACAAATGTGGTGGTGAAAAATGGTCATGGGGGTTTGTGGAATTTTCATGCATTTTTGGTGGGGGTAAAGAAAAGGTCATGGTTTTGGTGGAATCATTCGACACGTTTGGGGGGGTGAAAAAAGGTTTAATGGTGTGGTGGTATTATTCAGGCCATATGTGGTGGTGATTTTGTGATCGGGAAATGTTGCAGTATTATCGGGCACAAATTTTTGGTGATTAAGGTCATGATGGGTGGTATTTTTTCAGGCATTTTGTCTTGGTAATATGTGTCAGGTTTTTGGGGGTATTAGTCAGTAATTTTGTGGGGTAAATGTGGCCCATGATGGGGCAGCTTTTGGTCTTATTAAAATTTTTTGGTAATAGCCTTGGGAATTGTTTTTTGGTAACTGTACGACCATTATTTTTGGGGTTTTTTTATACTCAGTACTTTGGGGTTATAGCTTTTATATATTTTTATTTAGTAAAATTATCTTTTGGGGAGAAGGACAAATATCTTTAGATTTTTAAATTTTTAAATACCAGGCCCTGCAACTTTTAATTTGGGGGTTTCCCGAAGTCCCAGCACCCCCCCTTTAAAATTAAGGTTTTTGGATGATGCCCATAAACCATCTGTAAAAGTTGAAGCGAGAGGGGGGTGGGGCCCCCGAAAGGGGGCCCGGAAAGGCAGGGGGGGCCAAAGGGGGCCCCCTAAAAAAACTCCTTGGGGGCCCTTTGGGTCCCCCAGTCCCCCACTGCTGAAGTTTATTTTCTTTTGGGTAAAAATTTGGGTTTTATGAAAACTTTTTGATAAACCTTTTTTATTCCTTTTTTTTTGGGGACAAAAAAAAAAATCTGCAATTTTTTTTTTGGGGGTGTTCGCCGTGTGGGAAAAAAATTATTTTGGTATTTTATAGATGGGGTTTATTGGATTTTAGTAATCCCAAAAGTTGGTGCCCGCAGCTCTGGGACCCAAAAAACCCCCTTTTTGGGGGGGAAGGCAAAAATTTTTTTGGTGTCGTGCCCTTGGGGGTTTACAGGGCCCCCGCCCCCCCTAAATTTTGGGACATTTACTCTTGTTGTGGGTTTTTAAATTGCTTTTTTTTTTGAAACCGTTTTTAAAAGCACACTTACAACACGGGAAAGGGAAAAGTACCTTGCGCACCCCTTTGGGTTTTTGGGGTTTTTTTTGAGGTCAATGGGACGTTTTTAAATTTTTTTTTTTTTTTTTCACACCATTCTTTGTGCAAAAATGCAATGTTTACACCAAAAAATGCATGTGAAAAAAAAACCGGTGTAAAAATGCCCCTTTAAAAGGGGTTTTTGGCCTGGGATCCATTTCATCCCCCCTGATCAAATTCTTCAGCTTGTGGGCTCAAAAGGGGGGCTTGTGTGTTTTGTTTGAATTTGCTTTGTCATGTGATAAAAGCAGGGACACACCAGGTTTTTCCCTCTCGTTTTCAAAAAAAGGTCCTGTTTATGAATAGGGGGTGCGAGAAAGCTACACTGTACCCAGAGGTAATTTTTTTGCTTTACAGCAAAGGGGGTCCTTGGTTAAATCCCTCGGAATTAAACGGGGGTTTTTTTTTTATTCTCCTTTTAAATTCCCATATACCTCTTGGGGGTTTTCATTTTAATTGGGCCCACGTTTATTATTATTAACTAGCCCAAAAAGGACAAAATTTTAGAAGACAGCAAGGGGGTTTAAAACACCCCTAGCTCCCTGAAGGAAGGAAAAGTTGAGCATGTCTGCCAGGTGGGGAAATTTTCCCCCCTGGTCGTATCCCCGGGGGACGAGCAAAAAACAATGGAACTAAAGGGGCAACACAAAAACGGCCCAAAATTTTTAATAATAATGAATGGGAAAATGTTTTTTTATTTAATTTTCCAATTTTCCGCTTTCAATTTTACTTGTGTAAAAACCCCTTTAATGGAAAAAAAGCAAGTAATTAAAGGTCCTTTTAAAACCTCTTAACGCATTTTGACCCCCCAGGTATTGGGGGCCCTTTCCAAATTTCATGATGTGACACAGGCCATGTTTTCTAACCACTTTCCCCCAAACACACACCTTTTTTTGGGACGCCCTTTTACTTTTTTGGGAGGCCCGCCCGCAGACAACACAATTTTTTCAAGGCATGGGTTTAATAACCCCCCTGCTCCACCATGGTTTTTTAACTGTTTTTACATCCAAAGAGCACAAAACAGGGAAAAAAACCGCGTTTGTCCCAGGGATGAGGGTGTGGCCTCAAGATAAACTGGGGAAAACATGTACCAAACCCAGGACCCCCCTGCCCTTTTGGGCCCCTGGGCCCAAATGACTATTGTGTCCCAAAAAAGGGGGTAAGATGGCCCGGGATGCAAAATTAAAGGGATTGGGCTCATTTTTAAAATTTCATAGGAAAGCCTGAATGAAAAAAGCCCACTTGGCTCTGTCACTTCCTGGGAACTGCTGTAAAAAAAGATATGAGCTCCCTCTATTCAGATTCTTGTTTTTTGTTTTAGAAATTTAAATAAAAATTTCCTTCGCTGAGGTCCAGAGGGAAACTTCTGAGCTAATGTAAAAAAGTTTGGGGTAATTTTGTCTTTTTTCTGAAAGATCAATAAAAACAAGCTTTTCACTGTCCGGAAATTTTTGTGCTGCTGGACCCCGTGTGATGATGTCACTCCCCGCTATAGACAGAACCCAAAAAGCAGGGGAAAGGAATAAAACAGGGCGGGCATTGGGGGAAAAAGAAGAAACACAGAAGGTGAAAAATCAAATTTTTCTCCTTAAAAAAAAAAAAGGGTGAAAAAACGAAAAATTTTTTTAAAAAGTCTTTAATTTTTGTGTCCCCCACATTTTTAAAGCTATTCTTTGTTGAGCAAACCCCTTTTAAAGGGCTACTCCACCCCCAAAAAAAGCCCATTTCTTTTTGTTGGCTGCTGTGACAATGTTACCTTGGGCCCCGCAGCGGCCTCGGGTCCCCTATCCATGCAGGTCTATTTTCATCTGTATAAGAATGTGAGATGCAGTGTAACAACCTTCCATTCACTCTCTGTCTCCGGCCTGATTAATTATCGCTATACCGGGCGCAGCTCCGAGTGTCCTCTCCTGATTACGAGCTGATTGTGATGAAGAGATGGGACCCGGGGGAACTCGTCATCTTTTATGGAATTTCTTAATTACACCCACACGATCTCCTGACACATCTCGTGTCCCTTGTATCATCAGAGATAATCAGACACCTAACGGATCCCCCGGGAGCGTCCGGGGATCCCTGATTGTCGCAAAACTCTTTTGGCCCGAAATTTCCCAAAACAAATTTTTTGAGATTGTATCCCTTTATAAGGTCTGGATATTATTGTAACTGACAAAATATGTTACATCCATGTGACAACGGCAGCACTTAAAGGGGCGCTCCACCCACACTCACTTCTCTCCTTCCTCCCTCTCTCCCAAAAAGTGTCATTTAAACATTAAACTTTCTAATCCCAAAGTGCCGGGGTTTTGGAGGTGGAAAAGTCCGGACATTCCTCCCTCTCTTTGTATTGTTGATGAGTGGGGGCCTTTTGGGAAAGGGTTTTAAATTTTTCAGTTTAAATTTTGGGGGGGAAAAGCTCATATTAGCTGGGCCCCTCTCCTCAGGGCCCCACGGCAGTTTTCTTAGCTGTTTCTATGGTCTCCTTGTACTTGGTAGAATATTTTATGAATTGGGAATTTTATATTAAAAAAAGGTTTTTTAATTCCCCTTAAAATTTTTGGAAAACTCCCCCCCCTCTGATTCCTCATTCCTGATTTGCTTTACTTTCTTGATCCTTTTATATCTGGATTACTTCAACTAATCAATCTTTTTTTCATTGGGTTGCTTCCATTGCTCCCCTTTCCCCTTTATGTCTGGATTTTTTATATCTGGGTTTGGGATTCACAGAACCAGTTTCATTATTTAGGGGACTGGAAAAAACTTCTACTGCTTTGTATCTGGATTACTTGCACTGCTTGATCCCTCCATAGCTGGATTATTTCTATTTCCAGATCCTTTCATATGTGGATTGGGTTTTTCCCAAAATTTAATTTCCCTTTATAAACTTGATTTTTCCAAATTTTCGATCCCTTCATATCTGGATTATTTCCATTGCTCGATCCCTTTAAAATTGGGTTATTTCTATTTTCTCGAACCCCCTTTATATCTGGGGTTTTTTTCCATTGCTCGATCCCTTTATATCTGGATTTTTTCTATTTCCGGGCCCTTCATACTTGGGGTTATTTCGTTTCTCGAAACCCTTTAAAGCTGGGTTTTTTCCATTACTCGATCCCCTTTATTTTCTGGATTTTTTCCATTACTCTTCCCCCTTCCCTACGGGGGTTTTTTTTCCATTGCTCGATCCCTTCATATCTGGATTATTTCCATTGCTCGATCCCTTCATATCTGGATTATTTCCATTGGGTCGCTTCTTTTTTATCTGGATTTGGGTTTCCCCTAATTGATCCTTTATATCTGGGTTAAATTTCCAAAGCCGATCCCTTTTTCCCCAAAAAAAATTCCCCGGGGCTGTTTCCATTTCTCGAAACCCCTTTATATTGGATTGGGTTCCATTAAAAACTTGCTCACAAATTTAAACGGATGATGTCTGGAAACTTCCTTACACATTTATAAAAGATTTGTCTGATAAAATGAAAAGGGGGAAACAAATGTGTAATGATTCTCCAGGAGCCCAATTATCACTGGCAGGAAACTGAATGTGGTAAAGTACATGTGGCCCAGACAGGAGCTGCACCGGAGAGGATGACACTGGAGGCGCCTGGAGACCCCGGCGGATCAGGATCATCACTGTTCCTGCCAAGACTGCAGAATACAGCACTTTTTTTCTTGATACCTGTCAAGTACATAATGCTAAAACTAGGGGCAAGCGAGATGCTGTGCTTATTCTTCTGGCAGCTGATGAGTCTTAATCACCTGAAAAATATGCAGCTCTGGGATTAAATGTCTGTAAATATAACTCCGCACCCCAGTCAGAAAAAGGGTCCAGACTATAGATGGGCGAATTGATTCTAACGAAGTGGAATTCGTTTAGAATTTCAGGAAAACTTCGGTTTTTGAATGAAATCAAGTTTTTGGGGGACTTTGGGTGAAAGAAGTGTGCTTTTGATTGATAAAAAGGCGCGAGCAAATGGCGCTACCCTGGGGGAAAGCATCTGGGAGGAAGGGAAGGGGAATTGCCCGCATGGGCATGTGCAGAGATGAAGCCAATCCGAGAGGGGGGAAATTTTGTGGGCGTCACCGACAAAATAAGTCCGGGGGCGACGCTGGGAGCTCATACCATTCCCCTGTAAGATCAGGGGAAGGGGCTGCCGCTGCCCGTTGTTACGAAAAAAACTGGGTTTTATACAGCGATTTTTGGGGGGGTTTCGTTGGGTTTAAACTGCTTCCTTTTAAAGTTTATTTCTGAATTTTTTTGGGGTATTGGGTCTGAAAACCCGTGGTGTCCCTTTCAGCTGCATATACATTCAATATCCAAATGGGATCTAAGCCACCCCCTTTGTATTCATTTTTAAAAAAACCGCGTTTTTACAAACAAATACCACTTCTTTTTTTGCTGCTAATTATTTGGGGCAAATTTTCATCCAAGGGGTTAAATAAGTATTTTTCTGCAGTTGCATCAGTAAAAAAAAACTTTTTTTTCACCCCCACAGAAAAATTTTGACCTTTAAATTTACAACAAAGGGTTTAAATTTAAACCCGTTTGTGCTTTTATTTCAGTAAAATACACAGAAATTTTTTAAACGGGGAATACAAGTACATTTTTCCTGCCCATTTGTTGGAAACGCAATTTTAAAATCCAAAAGGGGTTTCCCCCAGCTTTTTAGTGGGAAACAATTTTGGGGTCAAAAAAAGGGGGGGTATTTTTTTCATTACAGATACTTCATAAAAAATGTCTGTACATTTTAGAAAAAACCGTATGTCAGACAGAAAAGGGCCAAAGGGTCTTCACCTTCGAGGGGGCGAGGCACAAATATTCCCGGGGAGGGGCGCAGTACAAAACCCGGGGGGGGTGCGGGGGGGCACTCGGGGAGGCCCCAACTGCCCCTGTCATCTAGCGGCCGTGTGTTTTTCAGAACCCCAAAGGTTTTTTTGATTGGGTTTATAGGTCATCCACTTCCTCCCCGTGACACGAAAACCCCACCAAAATTTGGGGGGAAAAGTCAGACACAACCCTTTTTTGGCATGGGGCCGGGGGGGGCGGGTCGGGCCCCCAACCCTTTCCCCAACCCGCCTCTGTCCCTTCCCGGGTTTCCCCCCCCAAAGATCTACTATGTGGTTTGGACTTTAGCGCCTCTATAT